>DWDT01001982.1:0-14587 GCA_018245595.1 Microceris scylla | reverse complement strand
TTTTTGTCTTATTATTATTAATTATTGTTACTTTTTTAATTCGTTTCTATCTTTATTTTTCTTTTATTTTGTTTATTATGTTATGTTATTTTTATTTTATCACAACTACCTTTTTGTTATTAAGGGCAATGTAAGCCAAAAATAAACGACTCTTTCTTTCTTTCTTACCTTTTATCGCGAAAAAAGAAAATGAAGGGGATCAAAGTTTGTAAAGAGGTTTGTGATTATCGAAAATAACACAATGAAACTTATTTAGGCACTTAAGTAGTAAATGAATATTTGTTCTAGCGTTTTTGAAATTACGATCTACATGGGATGAAGTAGGAGATGAAGGTTAACGTGAAGGACCAAAGAAATCTATACATGTTTACTATGCGTCTATTTATTGCAGCGGGCCGGCGGCAAAATGCAAATAAAGTATCTTAAAAAATTCAAAATGCTGCTCAAAGCAATTATTCCTCGCAACGAAGTCGCGGGCAAAAGCTGGTGTAATATGAATATTATATTTTGCATTTATTAGAATGAGTGAGACGGCATAAATATCTATTTCTATGAGTGGGACAGGAAATGCAAACTAGTATTTGACAGAAATATTGAAACTAGATCTAGCAGTTAGTGAGTAGGTACATAACAGTGACCAGCACTGCTAATAGTTCTGAAAATGCATAAGAGATTTTCTCCTTTGATAGCCTTTAGAAGCTCAATGATTGGACTCGTAGTATACTCAGAGTTGAATATGTTTCAGCAATTGTCTGGTTGAAATCCAGTACTTACTGGAGTACCTACATGCATAAGTACCTACCTACCTGGTAGATTTTTTTCGCGGTCTATTTAAACCATTATCAACTACTTTATTCTTCTATATCTAGATACGGGAGACCTTTTTGAAAGATACGAGATCTCCAACTGTTAACATCATTAGTCGAGCTAACTCTAGATTATCACCGTCGTATAAGAAATAAGTCTACGAACAATAGACTGCTTGATATTATGTTAGGCTTATTCGTTGCATTTCTATCATGGAATACAATTGTTTTAATTGTTTTACGGGTCAATTTAAACTGCTTATAAAATAATAATGCATCGGTCATTCTAACGTTGAATACGGCACTTCTACCTTGATGGGAAGGCTCTAAAAGAGATTCAACCATCTAATTAGGATCGAGTTGGCAGACCTTACCCACCTTGTGGAAGAATATTATATAGCACTTTTAAGTAATGCGTGTTTCTTCACAAGATGTTTGGAGATAGTTAAATTTTAAAAGCGCACATAATTTGTATATTTAGAAGCGCAGTAAAGGATTTCAAGCCGGCCGTGATAAGATGCAGCTATATAAGCATAGTAAATTATAATAATCAGATTATTTAGAAATTAACTAACAGGCAGGTATGTATAAATTAAAGACCAATTACCCTTAAATCTGATTTATTTTAATACTGTAACAAAACAACCGCTTCCTTATGTAGGTATTATCTTCACCTAAACATGTGTATGTTTCTTAGGAATGATTTCCTTTAGAAAAAAAAACCTATATTTATTGCATCGTTTAACCTCTTTGTAGGATACAATTTTAATACATATTATAACCTCACATCGAATCAATATTAATTTTGCACTAACTAGCTAATTTGTGCCAATCAGTCAAGCACTGCGATAGAACACCGATACAATATAGAAATATTGACAATTCAAGTGGGATCAATGCATTATGTAGGAATTCTTAATTTATTTAGCATAAACAATAGGTAATTAATTATTTAGTAAAACAAAAGAACAAGCTACTGAGGCAACTGCTGCCTAGTAGCAAGTCTTAATTAAAGTTAAAACTCTAAACTAACAACATCTTAATTATTATCTATATCTACTTGCCCATGAAAAGGGCCCAATAACTATACCAATCTTTCCATTTTACATTCCTGTTATTATCACCCCAGGTTACTTCACTTACATAATGTTTCCATCACATTCATACAACTAGTTATTAGTTTAATTAGCATTTAAAATCTGACTGGTATAAAGGAACATTATTTATTTGAACCACTAAGACAGAAAATACCGAATTATGACATTCTATATTTACGGTGTTAGGTTTGGAAAGATTCAGTTCAATATCAGCATTATCTGCGCAAAAACAATGGAAACGGAGACTCGTGGCGTGGCAAAGGAAATAGGAGTAAGTAATATTAATACTGAAGGAGTATAGCTTAATATACTAAAAACAATGTGTAATATCTTAATAGCCATATTAAATTGCCTACTTCAGAACAAGTCCGAGCCAGTTAGGTAGGCAACGAGGATTGAATATCATACAGTCCTGCCAGCACATAATTTGATTAAATGTGTTGTTATAAGGATGTGACAATGAGAGCGGGTTTGAGTAAGAGGCTATTTATATACTTGGATGCTTTTTATCAATTTGGTTCAACGAGTATCATCCTCCTAATACTTTGCGAGTTCTTGTGCGAATTTGTCTTTGTCTCTTGCAGTCGAAAATATCGTATAAATAACGAACTTTATAAAATCCTTACAAATTAAATCAATGCTTTTCAAGTGGAAATAAATAATCCTCATAGGACTTTTTACTACGCGTAATGGGTTATTGTACCTGAATACAAAAATAAAGATGCTACTATTTTTTATTAAAATAAGTTAACTTCTCACAGAGGTTAATGGTCACTATATAAGTAGCATCTATTTGTAATAATTAAATGCGTCAGAAAAATTACACGGTTACATACATATGTATGAATTGTTACACCTCTAATTTGTAACCAACTTACACGCAGTTTGTGTCGTAGATGACAACACATCGTCACAATTTTTTTTAAAACCCCAAAAGCTCATTTTTATGTAATTTTTGGACAATACAAGCTGTAATCTAGTCCAAGTTCCTGTTTGTAAATATTACTAACATTGCTATTGTCTTCGTCTTTTTGAAAGAGACAATTAAAAATTCAATTTCAAAACATAAGTATATCTTTCTTATAAATAGCAGTACCTACATGTTTTTCCATTTAACCTAATGTTGTATCACATTTTGATAATGCACTAGAAAAATTCTCACAAATTAATAAAATTAGGTATCTACAATCACTTATTTCTAAATGGCTACAGAGATTCGGGGCTAAACAAAATTGTAAGAAAATACTATCTGCTATATAGGCCAATTATTAGCGGGTAAAATATTTAGATTATAGTATTAATCTCAAACAATGTAGAATTTGAGCATTGAAAAATTTCAACTGTATTCAGAGATATCAGAATATTTCTCGACGGGTCTATGCAAAACAAAATTGTATAAAAATTATAAAGTAAGGAATCTAACAGCGAATTAATGTTACGATAAAACTTAGCCCTTAATATAATTTTTTTGAGCCTTAATCTATCTTAGTCTTTCGAATGCTGTCTGTTACTCTTCTTGTTTGATTATATCTATAATACTGACATAGGAACCAGTTAGAAAACCGAGTATACCGAAAGATACAAGGAATATGTTTTTCCAGAGTACCCAATTGAAACGACCGAGTCCGTTGGGTCGGTCCCAGAAAGTGACAGTCTCGATCACAGCTGGAAATATCAGGCCAAGGAAAGAGAGGCACACAGCACCGACTAAAGAGATAAAAGGACCTAAGTTTGGGATAGCAATGGCGATGCATACGGTTAAAATGATTATTCCAATCCTAATACTGTATTCGGCAAGGTTTTTCTTAGCTCCGAACCAGTGGCGGACGTTCTTCCAGATGATCTCCATCGGCACGTAGAACTGCAAGCTGTATGTCAGGAACATAGCCACGGCAATCATAAGCTTAACGCATTGGCCCAGCCTGTGAACATA
This sequence comes from Microceris scylla, assembly GCA_018245595.1. Taxonomy (NCBI): domain Eukaryota; kingdom Metazoa; phylum Arthropoda; class Insecta; order Lepidoptera; family Hesperiidae; genus Microceris; species Microceris scylla. The sequence continues at coordinate 10,751 of DWDT01001982.1, read as the reverse complement.
GACAGGTAATCTTGCTGTAAACACTCCTATAATAATGTACAACAATAGTTATAATAGCCATAGCCTGATAGACTGTCTCGTTGGTCCAGTGGTTGCGTGACTGCCGATCGGGAGGTCCTGAGTTCAAATTCCGGGTCGGGCATTATTGGATTTTTTTGATTTAGAACTTCTAGTAGTGACCTGGAGTCGGGATCTGTGCCCGGTTTATCGCAATAGGCTCACCATCTATTCCATGAGACGTAAACGTAACTGGTGAAACTTGTTAGAGTACTAAGTATAGTACACTAACAAATTTCACCTCGAAGGGGTAGGGGTAGGTAGTAGTGACTCTGCCTATCCTATTGTTGTAAACGTAATAGTTTAAAAATTCAAATTCTATAATTAACTATTTCTAACTGTTCTAGATACGTACACTTCATTGTCAGGCAAGTTCAGAGTAATGCTGCTCTTGGTTATGTCTCCAAATTTCAAGTATCCGAAGAATCCGACCAATGCGTACAATGAGACGACGAATAACATGCCCGTGTTAAGCACGCCAGGACAGCCGATGAAGTGAGTTGGGGTCTTCATGTTGTTCTCAAGTGGCATGACGACTCCGATGCCCTCTAATGCGAAGATAGCAGTACCGAAGAATGTCGGGAGACGCTCGAACCCAGCAAATGGTTGACGTTCGCTAACACTAGGGACATCTTGGAAGAGGTAGTAGAAAGTTATTCCCATTCCGGTGCCGACGAGAAGATTGGCAATCATGGAAAATGGCGCCAAATATTTCAAGTTTCTAATAAGATTGATCATAATTAGGAAAGGAAGGAGCGCTGCCATGTATACTCGTACATCCGGTTTAGGAAGCATCTCATTGCTTTCGGCGTAGTGGTTCACAACTTGTTCCAAATTCTTAGCGACGAACACAATGTATACACAACAGCAACCAAGCAAATCTATCACCAGGAACCAGTTGATCATTGCTCTGTAAATAAAATAATTTTCGTTTTAACTGTGTCAACTGAAGTGTATCGTAGTAATGGGTATTTAGATAAACTAATTCTACCGTTTCAAAACATCTGTTTTACGCTATAAAACTAAGTGATCTTTAAGGCAAGTGCACTAACATTTAAACGCAACTGTAGTAGATTTCGTGTAATATGACACTTTATAAAAGTGCGTTTTAAGTTTATCAGATACTAACGGTGAAGGAAAACATCTTGGGGAAATCTGAACACCTTAGAATTTCTAAAGAAAAATAATTCTAAGGTGTATGAAGTCTGCCAACCCTTGGCCAGCGAACACGGCCTTAATCCTGTCATATGAAAGGAGACCCTCCAACAGTGTAATGATTAATGGGTCGATTATTTTTTTTGTCCTTAAAACTAAAACGGTTTTATTTTGCATAACTTGCGAACGAATTAGGCTTATTAAAAACATACTTACTTGGCGAGTCTTGAAAACTTGCGCACTCCTGGAGGTCCAGATAAAAAAGCAGCTTCAGCGGTCTCAGCGAATCCTAATGATGGCTTTTGTATCCTTCTACAGAGCTCGTGGGCCGTCTTCACAAGGATATGCACACAATAGGTGCATATACCTCCGATGAGAAAAGTAGCCACCAGACCGAAAAACAAGCCGGCGTTTAGAAATGCATGTGGCATAGCTAGAATGCCACTTCCAAGGGAACCTTTCAGCAAGTGGATCAATGTGTCAATATCCCTGCAATAGCAAAAAATAAACTTTAATGTAAAAATATCGATACCTATTCACATTATGTAACTTTTATAAAAGATGAGGCGGTTTTTTTATGATTTACGATCAAATTTCGATCGCTACTGGGCCACTAGTACCTATGAGTATACATAGTTTCTAGTAACAATCACGGCTATTTGACATTAATTGAGCTTTAATTTTATAAGAATTTTAATTACAATTTCGCAAATGAGAATTTTCTCTACAATTTTTTTTCAATAATAGTACCTACCGTAAACTATTTAACAGGACTGTGGCAAACATAAAAGCTTCCTAAACAGAAATAATTTATGTAACATCGGGCAGGTGGACAAAAAAGGTACTTACGATGTAGGATGTGCTAATTTCCGGTGCTCGAACGGATTATAGTCCTCATCGGCCTCAATGTCCCGTCCCGGGATCTCCATGAGAGGCAGAGTAGACCCCGCCTGTTGTTCCACGGGGATTTCATTTGGGTCAACTTTGTACCTGTGGAACAGTTCCCAAACATTGTTATAGCTAATGCAGTCGCAATCCGAACCAATTATTAACCTAATATAAGAGTATGATTGATAAGTTAGAAGTGAGTGGGTATAAAAGTGTATTTTAAATAAATCACAAAATTGATAAAAAAGAAGCATAAGAATGTATGGTGGTAGCTCGCAACGATAACATATAAAGCGCCACATTTGAAGCTCGAATGTGATGTTATCGAGGTGTGATTCGATGTGCTGTCGCGGCGCGTCGGGTTCACCCTACACAAAGTCTACTATGTGGCAACAGTTAATTACTCGCGATTATCTATGTTAATTTACTTAACCGTTAAATATTTTAAGGGTATATACATTACATGTGAGTGTTCATGTGTGAAGTGTGATACATTAATTATGGTCTCCAAAAAATTCAAAAAAAGTAAATATATTTTTTTATTCCACGCGCGCTTCACTCTGTTAAGACTCGGCATTTACAATTACATTATGGCCCAACCGTTAAATTCAATACAGCTTTACGTTACACCGGCAAACATTGAACAACTTGTCTTATTGTATCATTTATAACAAGCCCAGATTGTTAAATGCTGTTCCATGTTTTACAAATATAATTGTGATCGTGATTTGGGTGTTATATAGAGACAAAAGACATAAAGCTAAATCAAATTTGTACAAATGATCAGTTTAAGAGCCAATCCCGAGCCTGAACAGAGATGGCGCACGAGAGGGCGTCGGCGGGCGCACCGCGGCGCGGCCGGCCACTCTCACGTTGGATATTTCTCTACACATTTACCATTACCAAATAAAACAAATTATTATAAACAAAATTGAAACCATAAAAATGGAATGATGTACCGGTGTATGAGTCCATTGCTAGATGATCAAGATCGTCGAACGACTTAAATCTCGTGGAAGCAGCACTCGTCTTCCCGGATCGTCTCCGAACGGCGACGAGCTTAATTTAGCTCGTTATAAGGAGCAAGTACTTAACAGTCAACATACAATATAAAAATATCATTTTAACGATAGTAAATATGTCAAAGTAGGGATGATAAGCTCAGACCCGGAGGCCGTCGCAGCTCACTAATCAACATGAAATTACTACCGGATAGTGAATATATAATAAATTTTCTTTTCAATGTCCTGTTGAACAAAAATGTCAATATTATTAGTTTTCTCGACCATCTCAGATTTTTTTTTATAAAATCAACATTTGCCAACATAAAATGGGGTTAAGCAGTGAAGCATGCTCTATGTCGATTGAAACTTTTACCAATTAGTATTGTCTGACCAAACATTGTCATTTATTCGGAACATCTAATTATAATTAAAATCAAAAATTTAATTCATCACAAGGTACGAGATAAATGCAATTAATAGAAGTCAAAATAATATTGATAAATCATTGCTTCATTATCCTCATAATACGTCAAAATTATTGTTTACATCCGTTTTATACACCCCACAGTTACTGTTCGTCCCAGAAAAAAAAGCCAGCGGAAAAATCGCTAAGCATTCTTTCATACTTAATATTATTTATCTATGGGATTTGTACTTGTAGTATATTATGTCATTTTTCAAGCCTGAATCGATGACGACGAATCTAGAATATTGCTCCCTCCATTTTTATATTTACATTGCAGGCTATTATAAACAGACGTCCACTGCATTCATCGACCAATACATTTTCGAATCAAATTATCTCAGAAATAGCCGTCAAGTGTTGTCTTGTTGCAAAAAGACTTTCGGTCGGACAATGCTAAACAGTAACAAAGATAATTCATTCTCACATCAACCCTTATATAAACGTATAAAACTATTATTAACAACACAGGCATTCCAAGCTAAATTAATGAACTTATAATAATTTTCAAAACAAAATAACGGAACTTTGTTACTTACTTGACCATGACGACATCGGACAAGTCATTTTTAACTCCTTTTTTCTTGGGATCATATTCGGCTATCATCGGCCGCATTTGAGGTTTCTGTAAAAAGAGAAATATTATTCATATTTAATTCTGTATAATATTTCAAGTCTATCTTAGCCTATTCACAAGGCGTTGTGTAATTGCATATTTCATTGGTATTGTACATGTTTTTAACATGTCCAGGTTTCCAATTATAAATAATATTTAATAAGTAGTATGTGTGCGCATAAGGGCAGTATTAATAAATGTCGCAGTGCATAACGCATGAACAAGATTTAAACGTTAAAAATATGCTTAGCACTAACGGTAAGCTATTGCTTTTGGTATTCCAAGTGGCCGTTGTGTAGGCAATTTGTGTGTGCCAGTGACGCCAAAGTGACGTTTCCTGGCAATCCGTGCAGGGGCTCCGTTCGCTCGTGTTTTCACCATGTGACTATACTGTGCTATTTTGGTACGCTATAAATAACTAACTCTGTGAACAAATCGGGCAACTTGCGAATCTCACACGGAACCCCCATGTAATTTTATTTCATTTGAATAACAATAATCAATACATTGAACACGTCAATAAACACACGCATAGAGTGTTATAAATGTAACTAAGTGTAAAATATTAATGTAACTGGAAATTGTCTGTCATTCATAAATGTTACCTGTAGTACTTCTATAGAAACCCAAATGTAAAGTCGTTAACCAAAGTACAAAATGTAGGGCCTGCAGTTCACCCCGTAGTTCGATGTGAGTCACTTATATACATACATTTATGTACCGACTGCGCGCAATTTTATTCCCCTAATAATATTTAGCGGGCACGTTCCTATGGAAATTTTAAATAATTTTGAACCTTAAATTGAATAGGTTAAGTGTTTGAATTTGTAGACATGCATACGCCGCTGTAAAGTTGTCGGCCAAGAGCGATTGTCTTAAGAACTGGATTTAACTGGTTCCGAATAATAAATTGGGAAGGGACCAGTTGGCGGGCCGCGAAGCGAGCTACTCGTATGTGTATTTGTTAAAAAGTTTGCGTATAAGTTAACCTGAACCGATTTTTTATTGATTAATGAATTCTATACAAAGGGCATAATGGGGAAGACAATGAAGTCAGAATATTAGCATGTAATATGCTACTTAGGTAGGTAACCTAAATTACGAGGTGATTAAAATAAGTAGAAAATTCTGTTGGCAAATCCTTCATTGTTACATTTTTTGGATGGGTATTCTCTTTGAATATAAAAGATTAAAGATAAAAAATATAGGATCGGTCAGGTACCGGTCGGTATATTTCACATTTTAGAAAAACATTGTAGAGACGCTTTAAGTAGGTACGCAGCTTTTATCACGATATATTCCATCATTGTTAAAGTGATTAGGTAACGTTAAATTTTCAAATGCACATTATTTCGTAAGCGGAGGTATACGCATCAGAAATTTTAATTGCAAAGACTATAAAAATGTAGAGTTCTAAGACCATCATCATCTTAACTTAAACCGGTATTGGTGCATTATTTTCAGTCGATATTATGTTTTTTTTTTGTAAATTTAAATTAGGAAATACACAAACGAGCTTGTATGCTATAACAGGTAGTATGTGGTTACCATAGACTATTGCAATAGAAGAAGAGTTGTGAAGTCATTGCTAAACCTTGAAGGAGAGTTATTTTAATATTTCTTCTCATATTACTCATTAGCTAAAATATTCTAGATAATGACTAATCATGTTAACAATAATGACTAATAATATTAAAAATAATTATTAATAATATTAAATATTATGATAAATAATATTAAAATAGTGACTAATAATATTAAAAATAATGACTAATGACTAAAATGTATAATGACTGTAATGACTAATAATATTATATGTATGTATATATAAAAATTTCAAAAAAACTCCACCAAATGTGGCCAAATTAAACGTTTGATATATACCTAAGAATATTATAAACTGCAAAACAAATTTATAATCATACAGTTGTTACAAAAATGCTATTATCAGAAAATGTCATTTTAGTCCATTGCATAGAATCAATACCGTTGTACCAGACAGTTGTTAACACCATCGGTACTGGGTAAACACATGAATTTCATATCATTTAAAGCTTCATAATTGCTGATCGTGATATTCTATATAATGTCAGACATGTGATATATCATAGTAATCGTGACCAAGTAAATATTTGTGATGAATATTACCAGTGTCAATAGACGAAGACACGACATTCTGTAGTGTACTGACAGTCTGGAGCAATATAAAGAGACACTGTACATAGGTACGTAAGGTTCGTCACGCAGCACCAACAGGTACATACAATACATTGATGATGCAACTATGGTTTAAAATACAAACACAATATGTGTGTATTTCATTTATATACATGGGTTAAGACTTCTAAAAAGATCTACAAATTAATTTACACAGCCCAGACACGCCTCCTGACGTAGCGAGACATTATTATATATACGTAGTTGCGTCGATCACGACTTGCAAATGATCACCATCCCGTTTATTAGTTTGGCAAATGAAAATAGATTGTGGACATTATCAATAAGCACTTCATGAGTTAGAAAATGTTTCTTTAATTCGCGTGCAATACTTGCAACAATTTTGAACCGTAACTCTAGAGCGGTTAAAAATATTTCGTGGCACTAGGACGACATGAAGCCTCGCGTCTAGGATAGATAACTGTTGATGATTCTTTGTTATCGACGCTCATTTTCGATAAAATGTATGTAGTTTTATGAAACTGGTTTTTAATTCCACAGTTAGCTAGAAAATAAGCATATATACAAGAACAATTTCAATATCCCTGCTTGTTAAATGGGTATTCTGCATTACTACAAGAGTAGTTGCGAAAGTTTCAATGAAAAGTACGTGAGTAGGACCTTTCTTGTGTGTGAAGAGCAAATGCAGTGCAAATGAAAATGAAAGTAACATGCGCAATGCAAGGGGGCGTCACAGTTCCGATGAAATCCAAAAGCGTTCTGTCTCTATTACACCAAGGTGATAAATTGAAAATTGGAGTGAGATAAAATTTTAAAATGAAAGCGAAGACTAGAAACGAGACAGGAGGTTTTTCTAGTGTGTATTCTACATGTATGTATATACATAAACGCTGCATGCAATTGCTTCCCGTTTATGTGTTCCCAGTATATTTCTGCTGAATTTGCAAAATTCTGCTGCTTCTTTTCAAAATGCTATTTTCTGTGGGGTCAAAAATAATGGGAGCAAGGAATATAGCGTAACGCTGTCCCAGAACGACCCTACATTTTGCAGCGTAAACCTGAAATGTATACCAAGGATGCAGGACTCTACAGGCATTCACGTAATTCATCCCCTTCTGGTTAGGGAAACTTCAGGCATTGCAAAATGAAGAAAGCACATATTATGTGTATAAGTTGCACCTAAAGCATAGGAATTTACGAAAAATAGGAGGTCAAAATTTAGGTGTAGTTGTATGTACTTCTTGGCTAGTAGTGCTGGAGACAAAGATATATCATATACAGTTCTTGAACCTAAAATAGTGTGTCATACCAGGGAACTATAAAACGCTGGAGATTGGATAGCTGAAATACATTTTGATATTTCGAACGTACTACTAATATAATAGGTATTTCATGTTAGTTTTTCACATGTGCAATTTTTAATTTGTTTGGGCTAGTACATTTAATTTACTCGTATTTCAAATTTAGTTTTTCTACACCATCCAACCTTAATAATACTATGAAACTTAACAAAAAAATAGTAGTCGATTGTTTTTGTTAATTTCAACTACGCTGCGCGTGCTTTTATTAGCAAATTTTAATAAAAGTAGCTTTTAAAGCCTGTCTCCTTGGAATTAAAAAAAAATGGAGGGTAATTCATGTTTTCATCTATAACCAAAGAACATAAGACGACTTCTTGTTAGTTTCATTGCCCAAAATATATCACGATACGTAGGCCTATAGTAAAAATTTGCACTATTTCTACCAGGACTCTATAAACGCTCACAGGTCTCGTAGCGGAGGGGCTCGCACTGTAGATACTCTACCTCACACCCTTCCGCCCCCAGACAGCCTAGCACAACCACCTGTTTAAACACGTGTTTCGCTTTACCTAGAAATGCACCGAATAAAAATCAATCGATATGCTTATTTCTTTTTTTCATTGATCTTAATATTAAGACGCTTTTATATAAATAAGTAAATACAACGATTGTTTTGAGACGTATAAAAGCATTTCTTATTTTGTCTGCTTTCCATCTGTTTCAATATTTTGATATTTGTTTATACAGTGGCTTAGTTAAGTTTATGTTACTCGTTGAAAAAGTAAACTGATGTGTGGACTGGGGTCTTCAACTTAAAACTCAGGAAGCCCCAGTTAATCCTTTTTTCATTGTAATAAACGAATATGACCACTTGGTCCGCGGCTATTGGAAGAATATTTTTAAGCATTTTTGTACATTTATACTTTTCAATATAAATATTACAGTTTCTCGTACGTAACAAACAATAGCATACTCGTCCAATGTTAACCAATCAAAACTCACATATCATCGGATTATATTTTATGTGATTCACTACTAATATTACAATCGAATAAAACAATGTTTATAAAACAAAAGAGAATCATGTTTGTAACCAGCGAGAAAGAGATAATAGTGAAATAATTATACTGGTATTATACTGGTGACTGAATGAAATCTTGTCATTAAGTAAAAAAATATATCTCATGGAAAATTATCTGAGACCAAAGGCCAATGTTCTGTCTCAGAGGTAAGTTATGGTTACAATTTTCCATTCGAATTGTAAATGTCAAAGCCGAGTAGGGACATTTTTTTAATTATTACACTATTTACACTAATAGATTACAATTAAATGTGAACGTACATTTACAAAATATACATACATAATACACACATAATACGTAAATTAAAACATATAATACCTCACATCATCTACAAAAGCTATCTGTTGGACTGGTATTTAAAATTTCGCCTCGTGCAATATTGAACATAAATTCCCGACTCTGTGCCTGCTTCTAAGTGCCATGATTGTTTGCACAATCTATTACTTTACATATTTGTACCGATTTATTCTGAGAACACTGTGTTCTTATTAGTACCAAGGTTCAGTGCGCAATTGCTGTTTCGTATCACTGGTTGCTATATGAATATAATGTACAATAGTACTTACTTATTGTAAATGTATGTAGGTACATATATTTTACGAACCCGAAATAACTAGTGTCAAGATTCTAATTCCAAGTAAAAAGAAGTGTATATGTCAATTGAATTTAGTATTCATGTTTAAGCGTACATATTTCCTAATATTACACTAGTAATGCATAAAAATCTTTATAAACAATATATATTTATTAAAAAAATATTGTAACGTGACATATTGTAACGAAATATAAAACATTTGAACGAATGATTGTAAATAAAAACAAGTATGTAAAAATTGTAAGTTAACGTCTGAATGTTAATCAGAAACTTTGCAATTGGATTTAATAACCGCCTGTTTAATCAGATGAAAATGAGATTACCATATTGAGTAAATTAAAGACCGCACATCAGCGATAAATTAAAGTTCAATCAACAGGCAAATTAAGGGCTAATTGCGTGGTAGCTAAGAGCTCTTATTATTCATTCTACACTTCACTGATATTAGAGAAAACTACATCATATTTTATTACTTTCAATGGTGTATGGTTCTTTTCCGGCAATAATAATGTTCGTAATACGGCAGCGACTATCAATAGGTTGGGTGGGTGCACTGTAATATGAACGTCCGCTGGAGACCAATTACAGTTCTCACACAGGTGTTATCGTATCACACGATGAGATTGGTTGCGAACTTGATGAAAGATGCCCGGGCCCCGGAGCCGGATCACGCCGTTTTACCACTTATAGCGTAGAGCGGGAAGGGAGGGATTGAGGGTCAAAAGTCGACAGGCATCCTTGAATGCAGTCGTGCCGATTTCCCATACCATTATACCAGTTTGAGCGCCCGTTTAGATGTTACATATATGTACGTACTACCCATTGTAAGTACTTGTTCAGCAGATACCACAGAACGCTTAGTTATATTCAGCTATCGCTTCGTTATATATATGAAATGACAAATCTGTGCCAAATCAATCGATGATTTTGTTTTATAGGGAAAATATTTAAAGTGTTTCATGTGCGTCACTGGCACTTATACTCATTACTTCGAGATGAGTCATACTATAAGTTATGCTACTTACCTTTTCGAAATTAAATTCGATTGGAGAATCAAGATTGTTCTAGAATATCTGTACGCTAATATGTTGGCAATATTTTGCTAAAGTATTACAAGTACGATAGCCCAAACGCAAAGGGAAATAGCGTTAGAATTTAACTGAAATTATTTAAATTGTTTACGCATTTCATTGACAAGCAAAAGTAGATTAATTATAATCTAAATATAAAATGTAATAGATAAATTAAGAAAAATGTTATGTACATAAATAATAATATAGAAAACAAAATAGATATAAAAAAAACAACGCAATATAAAAACAACTGTGTAACAAACTAGTTTTTTTCAACTATTCAAGACATTAAGATGTTATCTTTTGTGCTAATCAATCTTAATCTCTTTTCGTTTTGGT
>DWDT01001981.1:0-14594 GCA_018245595.1 Microceris scylla | reverse complement strand
TTTCATAATAATCGGTACAGTAGTTTTTGAGATAATCGATAACATACATACAAACATTCATTTTTATATATTAGATAGTTGTCCCTATGAAGAGATACAGATGGTACTATGGGAAATTAAATTTTATGATTTGAGGTCGCAGTTGGCATGTTCCACAGATCAAACTCTGTAACACTCCTGTTAAACAATCATTTAGCCTTGATGAGAACGTAGATCATGTTTTACCAATACTGCGTCAGTTTCAACTAATAATGTTAAAAATAACTTTCGCGTTTCAATTTTAAAGATAGCTTTTTCATTTCATTTTGACTCAAAACATAGGTAGTTCATATATAGGATATGGCATGTTAAAATGATTAAAAATGTTTTTCACGTGTCTGATAAACTTGTACCTATTATATTACGCAACGTTCTCAGTATTTACCGGCGGACGTAAAAGGAGAGACAGGACATAACAATATCTGGCTTGGCGCCAGATTTGCCTAGTCTGATTTAAAAAAAATTATCACGTGGAAGTGTATCTTTATTTTTCAATAACAAAACATTTACTAGGTGTAAATAAAATAATCATTCTCTTGTCTTCCTTCATGAAATACATAAATTATATAACGTAATATAGTCTTAATTTCGCTACTTAACACCACATACCTACTTTTCTCATAAAAGTTTTATGAACACTTTCACACGACTATATTTTAGGTACTTACTCGTAAGTATATATTATTTTACACAACCAACATTTCAATGTTTGCGTTTGAGAAATAAAATATTCATATAGATTTGGTGCGCACGTGGGTGTATGTCACAGAAACAAAAACTATTATATACATATGCGAGTATGTCCTTGGAACATGATCAATAAGAAAAACAAAATAAAGTCTATTTATATTACTCATTTATATTACGTATTTTGAACAAAAACAATTTGCTATCAAAAATGTTCAAGGTTTACTAATTAATAGGGGAATGTCACATATTATTTAAAATTGTATATAGGTATGTCAGTATATAATAATAGAGAGTATATAATATATGGAAAAGGCTATTTTCGTGGCCGTAATAACACATCACCGTACTTAAGTCAAATAAAAATGATTCTAAGCCGCTTATATATACGTGTATATACTTTATAGGTATATAAGTTTAATTTAAGTGTAGGTACTCAATTCCGTAGCCTGGGTTTATCATTTACGAACAGTAGTCAGTTTAGGGTTTTACGCTAGACAGTTGCTTTTTATACCGGTATGAATATGTTATATAATCTCCTGACTTGGAGCCTGCGTTATCATTTTAAATACATAACGAATGTAATTTGCAAGGGTCGAAGATGAGGGTGGCGAACTAATATCAGGTGGAACGTTATAGAATAAAATTATATCGCTTGAATCAGAAGATTAAACTATAACTTCAGAATTCTGAATCTCAAAGGAACTATGCCAGACTAAGCGAACCTCTCTTGCTATCTTTGAAATGTGCATTAAACACTCATGAATACTCACTCATAAATATGCTAAATTATAAAAAGTTTTATTTAAGTTTACTGCAACACCGACGAAACTTTCTATCGCATTAAAAATTTATAAATAATGAAATAAACCTCAAAGACTTTGATTACTAAAACTTAAAGCACGTAGAAAGATAAAGACAATTGGCACTCGGTATTCTCTGCCCATCCCATAATGTAATCCCATAGGTATAATTTTTTCATAACATGATTTTGTAACGAACAAATGAATGTACCTTAAAGGATATCACATATGAAACGAATGAAGCAAAGCTTATTTATTCTAGAGACACTTAAAGCCTTCGCCGCCAAATAAATTACACGCAAGCAGGTGGTTTTCAACTCTTTACCAGCGATAGGATTGCCATTCGACCGGTTATCGCCGGATTTGTCCTAGTTTGATGAACATCAGTTAGGCGAGTTGACGGTATTGACTGGTACTGGTACTGGTACTATACCAACAGTCATAACAACTTTATATTTTTATGTCCCCCAGTTGTATAGGTTCGATGAACAAACAATTAATTCAAGATTCAAGACAATACTTAAGCTAATTTTACTATCACAAATATTTGGTTGAAAAATTCCATCAGATTTCAAAGTGGAATTCGGATAACTTCAATTTCAAGTCCCAATCAATGACAGCGTTTGTGGTAATAATATCCAGCCTATGAATAAGACTCAAAATAACTTCGAGTCGGAAATGTCAGGGCTATATTACTACAGTGGTTTGAACATTGCCCGACAATAATTAAAAGCATCCTCAGAACATTCCTGCCTGTCATTCTACCGGCATAGCTGTTTCGGTACTAGACAGAATATTCGAGATGCAGTAGTTCTAACAGAGCGCATCATGCGGTTCATTAGTTGTGGTACCGTATATGGTTTAGCTGTTAGCTCGTTTATTATTGCTATTAACCTCGTTTGAACAAGTTTTTCTAGATTAGTTATCAGCAAAATAATGAGGTTGGTAAAATAGAATATACTTTTCTTAATATTCAACTCAGCATTTTATAAGATAAGTAATAGTTAGAATTAAAAACATTGTCTATTTGGCACTGGTAACATATTTCGTAACAATAATTGTTTAACCATTTAAATATTTTAATAATTGATCAATGTTTAGTCAACATGTGCCAGCGAATATGAATATACAGAATTTAATCAATATTTTCGTAAGTTGCAGAATATTTTGTAACATTCAATGATAATGTTTTCAAAATATACAAATTACAATGACCGCATTGAAGAGTCTTTAACAATAAACGAATAGGCAAACAATAGATGTTATTGCGTTAGTATTGTTCGAATCTCGATCTCGGTAATACCATTTACATTGCGGTTCGATTTCAATTGCCCGACGCGAACATAACAGAGAAACGGCCAATGTAACTGATGCATTTACTTATCTGGTGTTGATATTTATTGAAAGTTCTCGAACCTTCTGAGATTCTTGGCGGCGTTACTTTCACAGGTATTTCCGTCCCTGAGCCGTATGCTTTTATCTATGGCCTTGTAGTATAGAAAATTCAAAATTTTATGAAAGTATCAACTGATTTATATCATTGAAAGAGTAATGAAATCCTTTTCAACATAACGTAAACGAAAGACTGACTTAAGCTAAAGTCACTAGTCGACCAACCTATTACATTTTATACAGATTTTTCGTAAAATGACAACTATTTTAGGTCTTTATCTGCCCCATAAAAATTAACTATCAGAGATAACTTTTCAGATACTGGCTGTGCCGACCTTTTCACGACTTCATATTCAATGCCAAATATGTGCCATAAATGGTAATCGTGTCGCCCTTAGAACCGTAAAACAGATCGTTACAAACTGTTTCTTATATACATAATATGCAACATGGGGTTATTACTACCGCAGATATTATAGAAAATACTTTGCTAATTATAACGAAGGTTTAATACGACACAACAATTACATTAAATCATTAAAATTTGTTTATACATTTTTTAGAAACAACAAATAATCTGTTGGAAAAAACGACGTACTTTCAAACAAATATCATAGGTATACATTGCCCTTACATCCGGTTTAATGATACGTCTAGTATATCCTCGAAAGACGGAATTTTTAAATATTAACATAGGGAGGTATAAATACAAAACACAGCAAAGGAAGCCGTAGACAGGAAATGTCTCTTTATCACATTAGCAAACACTGGAGAGGTTTTCTAAACAAGTTTATCGAGTCGCTTTCTACGTTCCAGCCAACTGGGATCTAGTACTACATACTTGATCGATAAATAATCGCCAATTTAAACGTCTTACCTACTGGATTCCAATTGGTTAAGCATCTGCCGATGCGTCTGCAGGCACTCGAAGAAAATTAAGGTATCGCAGGGTAGATAACAAACTGTCCACCGACAAAATAACTGTTCTTATTTCAAATGCACCGCGCTGTTTATTACCGATTATAATAAATTTTGTTTATTACACAACGCAAAATCCCGTCTCTAATCCCCGAAGATATAGGCGGAAGAGTAAAATACTCAAATTTAATAAAATAATAATTAATAATGAAAACAATTACGATTTTAATAAAATCAATGTATAATATTTTAAATTACGAAGACAAAGCTCACGGTAAAAGCATTTCAGTGGGTCAATATCACAAAAACTACACGTCTTGCTTTCGTAATAGATTTAATTATAAATTCTATTTACACTTCGACTATTTTGCATACAATATACCAGATATACCTACCAAGAATTAAACACTTACTCGTTCATACAGTGCCCAAGTATTTATAAAATCTGTATCTTGGTAATCCTTTAAAATATTCAAAGAAGGTTATAAGGATATCGATCTATTGAAAAATGTGTTGGTATGCGCGTTGATGTTCTTTCAAGGCAAATTTGCTTACGTTATGTATCATGGATAACGGAAAATGATTAATAAATACATTATAATTATCAACTAGTCTTACATTTATTTAATTACTTACCATTTTAAATATATTTAAATAGAATTTGAAAGGCAATTTTAACAAAAATACGAAATCACTAGTCTCCCGCCAACGCGTTTTATATGTAAAATATTTCGCCTTAAACTCGTATTTTGTGGGTCGTTCACCTCTATAAAGTTTACACGTGCTAATTGATATGGAAAATACGTAGTAAATGATGAAACTTGCATACAATAGTTAAAGGGCTTAAACAAAGATAGTCAGGTCAGACACAGCCTTAAGGCAGGCTTTAATAAATGACTGTCTCGACATTTAATAATGGCATATTTTGCAAGACATTATTAAGTATCTACCAAACGTGTCATATATCTTACTAATTGTATTATAATAAGCTTAAATTGACATTCATACAGAGCGGAGCTTTAAGTCAAAAAAATTAAAAACTATCCAATAAGTATCAAAGTACACAAACGGACATACCTTTTCACGTTGAAGAGAATTTATCAATCCTTAAAGAGACACACTTATTCACATACCACAGTTGCACAGAATCCAACGCAGGAATAAACCATTTGGATCTTCACCACAAATTCGAACACAGCCACTTTTAACGAACTTACGGGGCACGGTACATGGCGTGATTTAAGCCGGCATTCACTGAGATGTGGACCCGTATTAGCACATACCTGAACTAGCGTCGAAAATAAAACTTTAAAACGACACGCCGTGTCACTAAAACATCGCGATCGGTACCTAATTGTGACGTGTTGGACACACCATAGCTGATAATCGACCCACGAATCGAGTAAACCAATCGCTATGGTGGGTTGTCAAGTTAAAACTAAGTTGAAACCGCTAGCAGCGACGAAAGACCGTTGATCCAGTTGTGCGGTCGGTACAACAGTCTGACTGCTTTACCGACGCCATGTCACTGACGTAGACACATTTGTATTTCCATCGCGTTCCCACATCAACGCGCGGAAAGAGATAGCGCTATACGGTTGTTCGTTAGAGTAGGAGAAGCTACAACCTGCGCCTGAGCAGCAAAGCCTCTCAACTCTATACAACCATAGCAACAGGTGTATATTTGAGTGTGTGTGTGCATTGTTGCGAGTTTTTTTTCGTTTGTGTGTGAATGTTTTCTTGATTGTGGTACAGTGATAAAATAGTATTTTGTTCAGCGCTATTTTATCAGAACTCTACCATTGACACGATAACGCTCCGACTGGTATGCTATTAGGGGAATATATTAAGGTTAAATGTTATTTTTACGTAATAAGCTTAATACGATATGCATGTCACGTTTGAATTTTAAATTCACGTTCAATTTCTAAGCACGTTTAGTTTTTCATTAGATGCGTTTCCTGGTCGTATACTTAAGTACTTTTAGTTATAAACTCACTAATGAATGACAACTGAAAAGTAACAATTAACCATTATAAACAAGTGAAATTGAAGTTGCAATACAAATAATTCTACGTTAATAAACGCATGCCCTGTTAAGGGATCAGAACTACCTACCTGCTTGGTTTTTATGGCTACATTTCTGAATGTATGCCAAGGGCGAAATGTTCTCAACTTTTTGAACAACGTGCATATTCTATTTATATTTAACGCAACCATCCCTCCATCTATTTAGTTTTTACTATATGATATGATTTATATGATATATTTTTATATGATTTTTATGAATAGCATAATTATTCACACTTTCTTTGAAAAATCCCTTACATATATCAGCCTTTGCAAGTCCATTGCTGGACATATACCACACCTGATAGTAACATTTACATTCAACTTTAATTCGCCAATATGTATGTACGTCAAATAATTCTCTAACATTATTTTAAGTTTTCAATTGCCATATAAACCTTTTATTGTACCTAAACAGCCATTTCGCTTCTGTGTCCAATGAAATGAATGTTGTCTACAGCTCAACTCTGAAATAACCCAGTTTTATAATAAAAAAATCAGAATGGCTGCACCGTTAGAGGACTTCCATTGTAAACTTAACAATTACTCACAAATAAAACAAAGTCTATATCGCCCGTATACCGCTTTAAAATGTACACACTGTCAAAAGAACATGTGAGTTGAAAAGCTACTGTGTTTTTATTTGACGAATGCGAAGCATTTTTATGAAACAATTAGCCATTTCTGTCTCATTTCCTCGATTAATTGTGTTTCGAGTTAAATAAAACTAGCATTCAAAAACTAAATATATATTCCATCACTTAACACATTAAGTTTCAAGTGTACCTTTCAAAAGTTCACTTGTACCTTGTAAAAGTTCAGTAAATTATTTTCACCGACTAGTACATATTACAAATTTGCAACCTGGTAATATTACCCCAATTACAGAACGTCTTACAATGCACCGTCATTGAGTAGGATATTAACGCCAAAAGCGTCTTGGTTAAGAAGAAGAATTATGTTTAAGGATAAACGATTAAAGACAAAATGACCTTGCTTAAACGGTTCTTGCATTTAGATGTGCCCATGTATTCCGTTTATCAACATCTTACTCAAAGGTTATATGCATTCAAGATTCATTATTTCATAATTAGCATTGAATTTATTGTTTCTTAATAAGAGTCAACAGCTCTATAGAATGAGTCGTTAATTAATATTGTAATAAGATTTCATTTTGCGACGTTGTTAACAGGGCCGAGGGCAGACACGAGAACTAATAATCCGTTGGAAATCAGAGCCGTCCAATTTCGAAAGAGTGCTTCTATTCATTAATCTTTATCCACTCATCCATCAGGGAAGAAAGTGTGCTAAAATAGAGGATATCGATTTTCCTCAGGCGCCGTAATAACTGTAGACGAAGAAAGCTTGTGACGGCCACCTGGCTGTATCATAATGAATTATAGATCCCATTTAAAACTTACTTATACGTTTTACCATTAAAATTAAAGTAAACGTTACTGGTGAAATGTGGGAGCGTGCTACACTCTTCTACCTACCTCTTTGGTGACTACAGGCGTGATTTTACATTTTATATTCAAAACCTCATCAATATAACTACCTCGTTTGTTGATATAGGGATTGAAAGTGCGAATGCTGATCGAGAGGTCCTGGGTTCGAATCACGGGACTAGTTTTGATGATTTTTTTTAATATGTAGTTTCTGGTAGAAATTTCTGGTAGTAGATTGAAGTCTAGACTTGTATAGCAATAGGCTCATCACTTCTTCCATGGTGGGACATAAATGTAACTAGTAAAATGTAGGAGTATACTATACTTTTTTGCCTATAACCTCAGAAATTACAAATGTTCTGTTATTAAATTTCTTTACTGTCTCGTTGGTCGAGTGGTTGCAAGCGTGACTGCCGATCAGAAGGTCCTGGGTTCAATGACAGGTCGGGTACTGTTAGAATTTGCTAATTTAGAATTTCTAGTAGTGTCTCGGAGTCTGCGTCTGTTCCCGGTGTATGACAATAGGCTCACCACCTACTCTTATTTCATGAGACGTAAACGGAACTGTTGAAACATGGAATTATACTACACTCCTCTGCCTACCCTTTCGGGCATTACAGGCATGACGTTACTTTATTGTTAATAAATTTCTACTAAAAAGTCTATAGTTAAAAAAAATCAGTAGTATCTGACCGGGGAATCTAACCTAGGTGTTCCCACTTGACTAACGAAGCCGACAATTACATTTATTATCATTTTACGTTAACATCAAAATTTTATAGTAAATAAAAATTTGTAAACACTGCGGTAGGCATAAAAAAACCATTTGCTTGCAAACCATACTTCATTGTTTGATTATTGCCTCCTCTCAGAGTAGCAGGGACTATGCTGCCTACAGTGTGGCGGCCCGCGGACGGCCAAACGTGCGTTGGCGGATACTTCACGCATATTATAAAATGTTACAAAGAATTAAAACTGTACTTTTTCTTACACTGTTTTTCAAACACTCATAAAAGTCATATTTAATTTAAAAATTATTCCTTTTGAAATTTATTAAAAGTATCTGAAGGCAAGACCACTGAGTACTATTTAATAAATGAAACAATTAGTTATAGCTACTTATTAGTTTAACGATTAATAAAAAAAATTGCTTATATGCCCCACATGTCTACATAGAAATTATGTTGGACAGATAATACTGCGTGTGTAATTAGTGACAATCAAGCGATCTCTAGAATAATTAACATTCGCGTAGTCGGTTATAATATCACCTTTTTATGATTCGGAAAACAAAGAAAATGAAACAATTACAACACTCTAACCTATTCTTCTAACACAATTAAAACGAAAGTTATTTCACACCCTGAATTGTACTGTTCTAATTAAAAAGATACCAGCTAATAGAACGTAACATTCATTATGTTACATTAAATGAAAGTATTTCATAGGAAGTAGGAAGTTAGATATATCGTTTATCTAACACTTCATTCTTTTGACGAGAGTTTCCTACAATTTAATCATAATTATATCAATTATAAATGTCACGTTACAAAGAACCTAGTTCCATACGTAATACTCGTAAGCAATGTAACATCGTGAAGCCATTTCTAAGTAGGTACTCGTATATCGGATACAAGTTTTTATGACACTAGTTTTATATATGTTTAATTAATTGATAGTAAAAAACTCAAGTTATGTTTAATTACAGTTAATAGCATTACTCAAAAAAGTGTTATATTGACGTTTCAGTGGGCATTGAAGAGTTGTTTAATATGTAATTGAGCATAGTTATCATACGCAAAGCTTTTGTCGCTGTACTGTTAAACAGAGGTGGTGACCCGTGTTTAGCAGTATGTGGGGTACATGCGGTATGCTGGATATACATACATACATATGGTGGAGCGTGGTGTATGTTTAACACGTGTGCATATAAAGTGAACCTCAAAATGAGAAATATTGAGGCGCCGTGAAGTAACTGAAAGGTTAGATTATTGGTAATTAAATTGTAAATTAACAGATCATTACATTTGAATACTTAGAATAATGTTTATATGTATGAATATTATTAATTAATCATTGGTCTAATATCAAATTCACACATTATTGCAACTGACTCCGCGGTATATTGTAAGAAAAGCTTATACCTACTTAGTCAATGAAATGTAAATTAGAGCCTTTAATATTATTTTACATACAATGGAAATGTATATATAGTGATTAATACACGTGTGTCTCTTCAAATCATGTCTTTTATCTCATAAATATTATGCGATTATCATGTGAAGAGCAATTTTCTGAAGCCCAGAAAATATAAGGCAATTAGACAATTATAAAGCACCGATTCTTTTGTGAGTTTAATTTATATGTTCCCTAATGATTTCTCCAGTATTTCCTAAGAAATAGCCATACTTAATTTATCGTAGGCACCGCTTTTCAACGATAATTGAAGTCTGTTATTTATTAACCCTCTGCGTACATTCACTTGGTCGCATGCAAATAAACATTGTTACTAAGGGCATGGCATGTCCGTTGCCGCTAATAAACACAGGTCGACTAACAACTATTTCAGTCAATTACTGTAAGCAAAATAATAAACGGTGTCAGTCCGTCAACATGATGTGGAGTTGCCAATACAGTTTCGTTGTAACCAAAGTTGAATAAAACCAGATTCAATACATAAGTCAAATCAAACAGTGTGACGAATCATGTCTACATCATTTAGTCTATGAATCTACATACAAAAATGTACGCATCATACAAAACTAAATGGGAAAGCCCATCTTCAATATTCAACGCCTAAATAAAAAAAACATATATCTTTTTGTTATTGAATTTCCCCAAATACGTCACAATTTCTTTGTAAGCTCGCGTTCATTACATGTTACTGTGAGGCAAGTTTAGCAGGATGTTGCAAAATACATAACGTAGAACATCCAGTAATGAGACAAAAATTCCAAGAACCTCCCTTCTCGGTAGTAATGGTGAAAATCTTTGTCACATAAATTACACGTTCTAATTCTAACGTTCTAAAGCATTTCATATAATTGTTGTAGATATATATAAACAACCATCTCACACAGTTTATTTTAATATAAACGAAAAAAATATAAACAAAAATAAGAATAACTTTAAAACAGTCCAAATAATTTAGTTACACTAATTAGAAAATAAACTAGGTATTCATTTAGTTTTGTCTATTTCTCCTACCACTAACCGGCTGAGTAGATATTTCATGATTTCAGTAGTTTGTTCTAGACATGAATGTTTCTACCCGCCTATGGAGCCCATAGAGAATCCTATTCTGACAATGACTATGATGCGTTTTTATCCATTTATTTATTTTCTTTCGCATTCAATTATCCATTAATAAGTTATAACATATTTACTAATGTTATATATCTCATTATGAAACAGGGGATGAGCCTATTGCCATACACAGGGCACAAACCCAGACTAAACTATTAATACGAATTTGAAGTCAGACAAACTCAGTATTAAATGACATTAAAAATACAAAAGAATAAATATAAAATAAATTAATCTAACGTAATATAAATAGTAATATACATAAACGCGTAATTAACTGCAACAGTTATGAAAATAACATTTCATCATCATCAGCCTATCTTACTCCACTGCTGGATCTATATCCATCCCCTTTTGGGGGAAGCCTATGCTTCCCCCAAAAGGGGGTTTATGCCCGTAATCTCCACGCTGGGCATGCGGGTTGGAGATCGCAGGGCACAACTTTATGCAAAATAACATTTATATTATAAAAAAACAACAGCGGAACAAAAACATAAAAATCTTTAAAAAAACTCATTACAGTAACATCTAATTGTTCAACTCCAGTATTTTATCACCGGATTGTCCCTCGCGACAGTTTATTGGCGTCGTCAATGAGCGCCGGAAGATAAACGAAGCAATTACCAACTTAAGGCACTTGTTGTACTGACATTGACTAACGATTGACTGGAAAATGGCGAATAGTAATTAACTATTACATTGTAAAGTGGACAATGTTATTTAGTAACAAGATTTCAAGTTTTCTTCAGTCTTATACTGTGTAATAATGACTATTTAAAGGCAAATTTCCAGTCAAGAAGATTGTGTGCGTATTAAAATAGAATTTGAAGGGACTTTAATATGGACATTCAAGGGAAAGTATTGGTTTGGGTTCCAATAGATTGGATTTATCAATTGTATCTGTACACATTACCCTAATTATTAAAGATTATTTCATTACAATCCATTTTTCGTTCCGCTATTGAACACGAGTCTCACCTCGAACCTAAGATGAGAAGGTTACCTCGGAGATGTTTTTTTAAGTTGCAGTTAGTGATGCTATTTTAGAATTTCTTAAAAACTACATGTTGGCGTTAACGAGATATGACGGACCCATTTAAATTGTAAAACCTTCGTATACCCGTAGTTGTTGCAATAAAATATTTATATTTGTACATACATACATTTTTATCTTAAAAATGCACACAAAAAATTATTCAATACCAAAAAAAATTATCGTCCCGCTGAATACGTGTGCGTGCATAGTGGAACGGATCTTAAGGGGTTGCCCCTCCTCCTATAAATAAGGGGTTCGTGCTTACGTACTACTTTCTGAAGCCTTAATTACGTAAAGTAATCGAGTTGAAGAAAAATCTCATCTCGTTAAAGTCAATGAGTCATCTCAAATGAGTCATTACAATATTTAGAATATTGTAGTTACCATTTTAATTATATTTGTAACTTCCACATAGACGCAAAGAGGAAGGAAAAATATCTTAAAATGGAAAATAAGGAGAATAAGATAATATTAAAATTATTACCATTAAATATAATATATCAAGAATCGCCAAGCAAAATGCTCTATTAGCTTTCATCTTCACACCAAATTCTCAGTATTCCCATATCCCAGTCTATTTCGTGGGACATACAACATAACAAGTGAAAGAAAGTACTCACAGTACTTTTCTGCCTACCTCTTCGGAGAAATACAGTCGTGATATTATAGTTTTGTAACTTGTATCTTAATGTGTCCGTGCCTTCCACATCCTTTACTGGAACACAACAATGTAAGTACTACCGCTTATGTACTACCGGTAATAATATGTATATGCAACGGTTATTTTCTTTTGCACATAGCTATACAATCCTAATGTGTTTTTTTATTTACGAACATTTATAAATCTATAACTATTACATATTATTACCATTATAGCCTGTTATACCTAAAAGGTTTATTGAAATGCTAAAGATCTCAACGTTTTCTTTGTATCTTCAATATATTGGAACTCTAACGGAATGCGTACCTATTCATTGATTCACAGCGAGATGAAGAGGAATAAAATGGAGGATAATCGAACTCTCGTTAGACGCAGATGTGCCGCAGACGGACCGGTCAAAAGCTCTCCATAGGTCAAGTGTAGGTGGAGATCACGACACTGGACCATTGAGACCCTTCTGTGAATTCTATTTCCTTAATTGTATTATTACTCTCTCCTTATACATTAATATGACTGGCCGTTCGCTAATGCTGTTATAAACGTTAACAAGCACTGAGGGATAATGTCATGCATTTCTTTTTATAATTTATGTTTAAGTAATAGATAGATATACCTACACTTCAAAACAAGGATGAATAGGTTCTTCCTAGGTAAGCGTGCTCCGTCTTAGAAGGCATCTACGCTTTCTATCAGACAAGATCACAGCCAAACACTAGCTTATCATGTAATAAAAAATAAAAAATAATTTTATGTGAGGGCCGAATAAAAAATAATTGTATATTCGGCCCTAATTATTTTTTCATTCGCAATTTCAAACGAAATTTCAAGTATTCTTAAAAATTTATCTTCCGATTGGTTGGTGTCCATGCGAGTCCTTTATACACATATCAATAAGATTTCAGTAAGATAACGTTTTATACCGAAGATTCATAAAAGAATATCAACATTCTCATCTGCACTTGAATTTTGAAGCCCCTTTAGCCGGACTGAAGGAGACAGAAGTGGACTTAAGTGAGATCAATCAAACTGAAGTATTTTAGGTTCGATCTTACCATCGCTAGACGAAAAATAATTGTATTTTGAAATATATTGTACGCTGTTTCGATTGTTACCATTGTTTTCTCGTTTTCAATGACTTATGGAATAATTACAACGTCAGAATCATTTTTTGACATGAAGACTCTTAACTAATTAATGTGAACATGGAGTTCTAAACCAAAGTCAATATCCTTGAAATGTTGCCTGAATCCATAACAAAAATAAAGATTAATGTAGAACAACAGTACGCTAAATAAGTTGGAATGTCTTTTAGAGGTTTTAATTTCTCTTTATTCGTTTCGAAACATTTACATATATTCTTAAATTTTTGTTTTTCTCACAGTGCCACTGCAGACAAACCTAAACTTGAAAATTCATGAGAAATACGGGAGTAGACAAAATAGGGATGAGAAATGAACGGATGCAAGATAATATAATAACAAAGAGCTAATAAGAACCGTCGGATTTATTATAAGAAAGATATATGACATACAATACATGGAGGTATAAACAGAATACAGAAGAATATATGTGAGACGATGACAGAGGAAAGTACCAGTAATTACCTACGATATCAAGTAGTACAACATAACTTAGTGACTTACCCACGTCAATGTACTTGAGTACAAACTGGACATCAGGTCCCAAAGCTGCTGCCACCTCCAGAGGTAGCTCGGAGTCTCGCAACACATGCACTGCAAAAAAATATAGTATCTAAATAAAGCTTCATCATCATCATCAATTTTCTATTAACCGTTGGCAAACATAGGTCTCCTTACAGAACGAAAACTTTCAAAACTGCTTTTTAAATTTTAAAAATGGAGTTTAAGTGATAGTACTGAAAACTACATAGAATAACATCAATAATAAAAAGTCAGTTACATTTTAAGTCAAGCTATTCATTAGTATAGTATCTTCTTAATTATAAGAACATAAATTAACAGTTATTAAGGACCTAGCACAAAATATTGCTTCTGGGTTTCACAATTTTTAAATTATAATCTGAGAAATTTGTGATGCAAATATAAGAATATATTTGATAAGTAATATAGAGAAATGAACTTTTTATCTTTTAAACTGTTGATATCCATCATACCGGCTATAGCATATTGGCAGTATCACATTTTATCCTACACAGTTACCGGAAAAAGACTCATGTCAACCAATAGAACATAAAACTTAGATCATAGCTCGCC
>DWDT01001980.1:0-14595 GCA_018245595.1 Microceris scylla | reverse complement strand
TTATAATAATACTTCGGTCATCAAGCGCGTTCGAACTGGGATGAGTCATACATACAAATAATTTTATTTCTATTTTCTTTTAAAATATATGTACATATACGAAAATAATGTTAATGCCTCCTCTATCTATGATTTAGAAGTAAAAGCCTTTTCTATACTCATTTAAAATGAGATAACTAATACCATTTGTTACATTTGGAGGGTTCGTGCCGAGGCGGATTTCCAATATAAATATCTTGGGAAAACTCCCACACGGCCATCTGATCCCAAATTAGGCAGTGCCTGTACTGTGGCTACTAGACAGATAAAGTATTGATATATAAGTTTATACCTATATATAAATTATATACACATATAATGTACATTAAAACTTATTTAAAACAAATGTTTATAAAACCACTATAAATGTATGTATGAAAATGTATGTATACGTACGGTTAAAAATGTATAGTAATCTACCCATAATAATTCCACTATTGGAATATGGGTCTCCTATCACTTTTGAGAGGGTTAAGGCCATAGTCTGCCACGCTGGCCAAGTGCAGGTTGGCGGACAAAATGTATACGTATACATAAAAAATATAATGAGGAATCTCTAGTCTGTTAGTTGCCGGTAGATAGATAGTCCGATAGTCGAACGGATGTTTTATGATTAGAATATTGAAGACTATATCGAGACGTTTTCTAACTTGACCTTTTCTAACGTAAATTTTCCAATAGTTGTACGGAGTTTCGTTTTGTGCCTGGTTTATCTACTGCGGAACGTATAACATAGTCGTTCAATCGAGAGTGTACTACAAATTTCGGCCTAACCTTTCAGGGGAATACTGGAGTGATTATATTATGTAAAACGAAAGGTCCAGACACAGCGAATCCTTAGCATATTGTGTCTAATTTCGTCGTTTCTGATTTTCGTATCATGCTAGTATTAGGCTATAAATGTGTATCCCACATGCCAATATATTCTGTTCCTTATAATTCCCCAATATCGGCTCAGTGTTACGTGTACGACTATGTATATATTGTTTCTAGTCCAGTTCTCGTTTATTGCAATCCCGGGAGCCACTACGCTATAAGACTTTTTCTTTTCTGTATTCCCAATAGTCTCAACCCTGTCTGTGCCAAGTTTCAGCTACGTAGATCAATATGTCGATTTTGTTACATGTTTATTTCCCTCTTACTTTAAAGTGGAAATCTTTTCGGAATATTCCGAACGCTTTTGTACAAACTCTCTTTGTAAAACTGTTCATTTATTTCCTATAGGTTTCTTACATCATACCTGGTGGTAATGACGTAGTTTTAAGCATATAGGTAAGCGACATTTATAGTTAGCAATTAGTTTCTGATTTTAAAATGTCTTGTGTGTTGACAATTATTACATTTATTAATATAAATGTTATTAATATCGACATGATAAATGACAGTTCCAACATACATACATACATACATATATTCCTTGCTAGCCTCGCTGATATATAAACTCGCTGATATATGTACATATAAAACGATATATAAATTTTAGTCAATATCTGATAACATTTTAAAATACAATCAATTCATTTACTAATTTTGGAATTGTTAAAATCATTTTTGTATTTTATTATTAGTTTTTTAATCTATATGCAAATTCATACACTCAGACGGTTCTCATCCGTTAATAATACTAATCGATAGGCGTAATTATTCAATTATAATAATTATCAGTTGATTTATAAGGAAAATGTAACTAAAATTCGTCGACTAAGCCAATTATTAGTTACCTATCTAGTACCCGCTATTTTGCTCTCATCTTGACTGAATTCGCGAAAATACTCAATAAAACAACATAGTATTAAAACTCCCTTATATCAGATTACGCTATTAAGACGGTACATTAAATATACGTCATGCGTAATTATTTACTTAGAGCTTATGTGTAATAATAAAATACAAAAATATATTGTGAAGCCCTCTCCGAACGTGTTTAATACTTGAATGCTCCTTTTTACCTAATCCACTTACGGGTCCTAATGCTGCCACAATTAAAAATAACCAAAAAGAAATTCATACGAGTATTCCGTTCAATATGGAGTTTCTTTCGCCGCTTCTTCTCCATAGAGAAGCATCTTCCGAAGCAGTGGTAGCATCATTTTGACGAACAAAAAGTGTTCTTATGAACCAATTTTGAATAAATGATATTTGAATTTGAATTTACTTAGTACTAATCTTGTATCTGGCGACCGGCTGATTGCTGTATAGCCAAACCTAAATAGGCACGGCTAAATGCCCTGGCCGCCGACGGACAGCAGCGCCGGCAGTGCGAAAAGCTGTGCCCTGCGATCTCCAACCCGTATGCCTAGCGTGGAGATTACGGGCATAAACTCCCTTTTGGGGAGGCCTATGTCCAGCAGTGGACTGAGATAGACTGATGACTAGTCTTAAAATCATATAATTTGTACGTAACGTCATGTCTATCTCTCTCCAAAGGACTAGGGACAGAAGTATAGTACACTCCCACGATACACCAGATAAGAATTCTACGTTAATTCGTGGCAGGGGTGAGCCTTATGCATCAGCCTAGTTACTCATCGCCCTCATCTGACCCAAAATCCAGTCTCCGGCTTACGAAACTAATAGGAATTTCAAGTTAAAAACGCGATGGCAAGAGACTCGAGAATCGAATCCAGGACCTCTTAGTCATTTTTCACGCTTGCAACCATTCAACCAATGGTAGTCAATTATTTATAAAGAATTTCTTATTTATAAAGATAGGTCGGTGAAAATAGAGATATTTACTTTCTGTGTTTTCTACCTACCCCGTAAGGGATCTGGCGTGATGCTACGATTACACTACATATCATCAATATATATATAAAAATAATATCATAAAACTGGCACCAACATTTTGTGTCGCAGGTGACAAGTAGAAGCAAGATAGAACGTGAAACATTTCGTGTTTTATATAAAACGCGTCTCACCCGAGAGTGCTCTCTGTGGCCAAGGTTAGTCTCACCGACACTACACTAAGAGCCGCCCAAGTACTGCTCTACATAGCATGCGATTTCAATTTGTGTCATGTTTCGTGAGAAATATCACAAAAACGGCGGTATGAAAAAAAGAAATTTTCATAATTATCGTCACCTACGAGTATATGAGTCCATTACGGTATGCAGACAACCTGATGAGCGCCAACGTAGGGACCGTGGTTGGTAACGTTCTACGGGTTGTCAAATCCAGTTTCTATATGTAGCCTTTCGCAGATCCCAGATAGCCGAAAAGTATCGCTATTCTATTGCCAAGACGCGGTCTCGAACCCGTTACTCTTTTAACACAACGGCTTTTTTTTCCGCAGACATGGCCGGCCCATTGCCACATATCCGTTGCTCAAGAACGAAGAGTACCACAATTTGTTATAATATTATCTATTTGATTCGCTTGTAAAGCGTTTTATTGTAAATAGTTTTGTGATAAATACAAATAACACATAAACAATATACGAGGTGTATAAAATCTTCCATAAAAATAAGCACAAGAAAAATTTAATATCTGCGATTGACAATTATTGTCCGATCCGTTCTGTTTTTGAATTTGCGTAGTTTTTGACTTTGAGAATGTAAAGGATTTGTCCAATATTGGTTCAAATCATGAAACGATTTACGAAGCGTATGTATGTATGTATTGTATGGAGCGTATAAAAATATAAGCAAAATGTAGCAAGAAAGGGTTATATTCAATATAATTCCATATAAGTAACCTACGTAAGCCCTAACCTACGTTTCATACACGAACGTTTAACATGATACATGGAATAAAATGAAATTTTCGAGGAGCCGATATCTCTTCGCAATAACGTAATTGAACGCTCAAAATCTTGATATTACTATTTGCTTTCACTTTGAAGAACAGTAGTTTATCAAGGTTCGTACATAAGTTATACAGAATATCGTATCCTAAACAAATAATCTTTTCGTTCTTCATATATGATTTTGTTTTTCATAAAATTGAATTCAATATTAGTTATCAACCTGATAATACTTCATGTACCTATGATATAATATAATGCTTTAGTCCCATAATGAAAATACAATTATGTATATTAGATATTAAACAGTTATGATTAATACTTTAATATATATTTAAATCTTCAATGGGAACTTGGCTACCTCGTTGGTCGAGTGGTTGCAAGTGCGACTGCCGATCGGGTGGTGCGCCCGGTGTATGGCAATAGGCTCGCCAGCTATTACATAGGACGTAAACGTAATTGGTGAGATGTGGGAGTGTACCACACTCCTCAGCCTACGGCGTGATGTTTCGTTGTTACGTGGAATGGGAACTTCCCTACCTTCAATGGGGAAAAAAGGTTTGAATAGCAAATATCTTATTTCTCCATTTAGAAATCTTGGTAGTTTTATGAAGATCTAATTATCTCGACCTTAAATCACTAACTTTCTTTGCTCTATTCACTGAGGGTATTACAAAATGGTATTACGAAGTTATATAGCACAGCGATAATGACTTTTTGAAATTAATGTTTATATCAATGTAATTTTTGCAATTTATACAATAAAGTGGAACACTTTTCTTAATCAGTTTAAATAACCAGTGCACAAGTATTAAGAATGATAGTGGATAGCTGCAGAGCATTTTAAATTCTATCGCTACGAAGTAAAGTGGATGATGGAAAACAACAATATTTTTCAACGGATAAATTTCTATTTTCTCTCCCGAGTGTACTGAATGAACTTCACAGAAGTAAGTAAATAACAAACATTGTGTCCTTAAATACATCCAGATATCTTCTCCAGAAACTGTTAGAGAGCTTCGTAGGAAGAGGACAAATACATATTAGAAATCAAGATCAATACGCAAGAGGGGGATATTTTAGAAGAGTTACATTTAGAGATGCTTTTGATGAAATATACACATTCTAGTGACCAAAGCATGTTTTAAGAATTTGAGAAGATGGTGGTGGTTCTAAGTGACCTTTAGCTTTAACATTGCATCTATCATTGGTGCTAGGTGCAAGTTATTGGTGTAATGGTAACTAGGTTTCCCGAGTTCACACAAAGACAAGTCATCGTCGAAGTGATCGTCTATGAAGTTTGATCGTCGTAATCAGTCTAAGTCCACTGCTGGATATGGGCCTCTCCTGAGTGATTTTCCCTTAATCTCCAAGCTGGACATACAGGTAATGGATCATAACGCACGGCGTCTCGTACCGCCAACGCTGCTACCCGTGAGCAACTGACATGTAGCCCTGTCTAAGTAGAGGGAGCCATACTGCGACCTGCAAGCGCCAAGTTTAGTCGCCTCTTACGGCACCAGTTATTATTACCAGTTTACGCAACCATTCAATATGTAACAACCTGAATAGCCGTTTGTACGTATGTACAACTATCGGTACTGTCACTTATACACATGTACATACATAAGTGACAGAACCAAAAAAGGAGGTTTTTTTTTTATTTATACATGCTTAATCATTCATTCTTGGCGACCTCACATTCGCCTCACACAGGAAATTGGCAAAGTTAGTTGCAAGCTTTCACGTAACACAGCATCCGCGAACCGTATTCGTACGCCATGCGCAGTCTCAGAAAGTTTCAACAGCGGGTTCCGTCGAGAGTGGTTAGATCTATTCTCTAAAACAATCGCCTCAGTGTTTCACTCACGCCGCGAACTTCAATTTATCGTAACTGTTACTGTATACCGTCCGTGAAGTCCACACAGAGCCGGTCGTAACAACAAAATTAAACATTCAGCCTTCATTATGCAAATGCTCACCAAAAACAGAGGACCATTTATAAAAAAGGTTTTGTATTTACGACGAAGAATATGTAACAATTAATCACGCGAACTTTTCGGTTGGTTGTTCAAATTCACTTTAGTCTAGTGCCATTGAAAATGTACTATCTACTTAAATACCTATGCTATTAAAATAATATCGCATTTTAAACGGAACGCATTTTGAACTTACTGTATATTTAACTAAATGAATGTATTCATTTTAGAGAATGTAGAGTACAAACGAAGATACCGGCTTTGTTGTATTTAATTTCCGGTGCAAACACGAGGGATCGAGGTCGTTCACAATAGAGAACTTTGTTATTACCAACTTCAAAACTGCACCACATCCATTAGTTTACAGAAGCGGAGTGCGATTCCAATAACCAAAGTGTTGAAAAGGTGTTCTCAAATAGTATTGAATGTCGCACTGTAGAGAAACCGTTTCAAATCCGGCATCCGGTGAGAAACAAATGTGGTCAGACTACAAAATTCTTAATTTTCTAACTACGGCTGTTTATACGATCGTAAAATATCTAAATTAATTTTCTTACATCTAATACGTTCAGTTACATAAAGGCCACCCTGCCATTAATTAATTTATTCACATTAGCCCATGTTGTTCTTCACAAAAGTTTACAGTTTTGTTATAAGTGAAGATAGCCTGTTGAAACTTGTACATTGTTTATTATCGGACTATTATCGAATTAATTTTTTACTTATTACAGTATACATCTATCGTAGATTAAAAGCTATATTGATTTAAGCTCAGACAATTAAAAATCTGGTAAAATACAAGAGAAACGTTAGATTTGTCCCAATAATTTAATGTTTTGAAACTTTTTGGCAGTTGGCAGACGACTAGTAACTTTGCACTAACCAGTCAACACATTTTGCAACACTTATTTAAATTTAACTTGTCAAAGTATCTTTACAAATTAACAATATTTTTATTGTGACTAGCTATGCCCCGTGGTCTCGCTCGTGGAGTACATCTTTACCATCAAAGATAACTCATTTTTAATTTATAAGTAAATTCTTGTTTCGAAAGATAACTATGTATAAGATAAAGTAAATGGGTAGCGCAGGGGATGGCAATAGGCTAACCCCTTATTCCATAGGGGGAAGTACTGAAACGTGGGGGTGTACTACACTCATCTGCCTACTCCTCCTGTTGGAAAACCCTGCCTCAGGGAATACAGACGTGATGTTACGTTTGTGCCAAAGATAACATTATAATATAGAAATGTTTCAAATATCGAACGACCGTCGAACTTTTATATGAACTGTCAATCTTTGTTTCCTTTTTCTATACCGTCTGATTTAGAATCCGGCCTTCCTCGATGATACTCTTTTTTTTTTGGACGAATTTTCCAAAAAAGTGATTTTTTTTTCAACCCATTACAATTCCACTGCTGGAATACGGGTCTCCTCTCATATTAAGAGCGTTAAGGCCATAGTCTGCCAAGTGATAATTTTTTTAATTAATTACCACAAGTACGTATGTACTAGGTATTCATACAAGATGCCAATCCCATTTAAATATATTTAATACTAAGTATAAATAAAATTTAGTCATGATTTTAACTCTAAGCTTTCACCCCTTGTTTTAACCCCTTAGTAGTGTAAGTTTTAAAATACCCTGATTATTGAATAACCTTTTCTAAAATTCACGTACTTTATTTTACGACACACCTCACTTTCCAACAAGCTATGTGACAACCAAATACTAATATATCATACGAGAAACATACATCCAAAAATAGCAAAACGAAACTCTGTTAAAAGAGTAGAAACCCCACATCCTTTCAGCGGGCGTATTAACAATTTTAAAGCCTATGTACAGCAGTGGACGGGAGTAGGCTGATAATGGTGATGATGACTAGTATTTTCGGCGTACATTTTGTGTTTACGTATACAACTGACTCGTTTTCAAATTTGAACTATGATAAAATATTGCACGAAAATTCGTGAACGTATACCAGGAACGCTTTTCGCGAACGTTCCATTCATATCCGCAGTCCGTACGCAGCAGAACGCACCACTTACTTATGTGAACATCAATTCATAGCGCGATGCGACAAAAACATCGCCATGCAAATTATTTGTATAGAATCCAATACAATATTTTTTTCTTAAACGCATACATTTCATAGCTATATTAATGATAACATAGTGGTATAGAAATCAGCCTCTCATTTTTCTCACTCATCATAACTCAACAACATTTATCGTAGAGGAAAACATCGTGAGGGATCCCGAAAACATTAGTTAACAAAATAAATTCTCTAAGGCGTGTGAAGTCTGCCAACCCGCATTTGGCCAACTTGGCAGACCATGGCCTGAACCCTCATCCTGAAAGGAGACCCATGTACCAACAGTGGAAAAACATCCTCGGAAAATATATATATATATTACAAAGAAGTTCTCAACTTTTATTTCGTGTTAAAATCTTTCAGAACATGTAACTAATGGCCCGATATCGATCCTCCTCAATAGCGCAAGGCAGTAGTGCCTAATGATCCTTAAAGTGTCCTTTAAAGAGACTCATTAGGCTCGAAGTTTCTTAAAAGCGCTATCTTTCATATTTTGCTTCAGCACAAGTCGTTAACTAGTACAACATTGAATTTTATGTAGTATAATAAGAAAAAAACTGTCAATGTGACTGCGAAAGTAATAGATTTTCAAATAATTTCAGGCAAATTGAGACCGTTAACATTCCAAGGATCTTTTTCTATACTCCAGATATATGTATATTTATACCGATCGTACCATTGAAACAGTATAGTCTAGATCAGTGAACAAAAAACTAATTTATTAGTGATATTACCGCTTTAAACAGGAAAAAAACCTTGCTAAATTTGCAACGATATAAAGGAAAATGAGCAAAATATTACATAATAACATCAAGCCTGTAATCCCCGAAGGGGTAGACAGAGGAGTGTAGTACACCCCCACGTTTCACCAGTTACGTTTAAGTCGCACAATGGAATAGATGGTGATTGCCATACACCGGGCACACATTTAGACTCCAAGTCCAGGACCTACCGATCGGGAGTCGCGCTTGCAACCACTCGACCACCGAGGCAGTCAAATATTACAATTACACGAAAACTATAAAAAATAAATTGAATTAAAAAACAACATAACGATTTTTGCAAATATGAGAAAATATACGTAATCATAAGCATGCTACCACGCTGCTTCAGTGCAGAATGACGGACGCAAGCATTAATGGCCCGCTTACCTACACTGTTTTATAAAGCTCAAAAGTTTCTCCACGAAGTTGTTTTTATCTAACGATGACAACAGAAAGCCAGGGAACGATAGTTCAACGTGTTCTCTGAAGTACGGAAAAGTCTGCGAAAAATTACTACTAGAGTCCCGCCCACTCAAGAGCCAACCGTTGCCGATGTTACTTAACTTTACAAATCGCTTGCCACTGCCACCGCATCAGGACCGCAAGCGATTCATTAATAATACATGGAATCTATTTTTGTTCTAGTCTTTTTCCATTCACAATGTTGTTGTCACAAACAAACATTTTTACTTAAACATTTACATTTTGATATTAATTGGCATGATACTGTACAACATAAGGAATAAAAAAAAAATTTTTGGTGATCCAAATTAAAGATAGCTGTTTCGATAGGTACGGACTGGGCGGAGCAACCAATAACTTATCTGAGGCTCTCGGAGAGTTTCCAATTACGAAATGCAAAATAGTATTGCTCTGTCTCGTCCGCTACTTTATGACGAGAGGTGACCGTCAGTCATGAAACATGTGCAAAGGGAAACCCCTTCGACACGGATAGGACGAGATGAATACAATTTTCAATAAAACACCTTGTAAAATGTATACAATGAAACACAATTTTAGTTTACACGACTTATATATCAAATGATAAGATAGATGCGATTAGCTAATACTACTTACTGAACTTGGACTACTGGATGTACATTTCAAGACATACAAAAACGTTGATCTGACTAAACTTTATCTATTAATATTTTATGTGGCTTCCCCGATATAGATATACCTATAAATTAAAAAAAAACTCTGTATGTACATATAGATATTAGCATTCAAGTATTGAGAAAAATAATTCATCTAATAACCGTCTATCACCTAAATATAGAAAGAATTTCATCATCATCGTCAGCCTCTAGATGTCCACTGCTGGACATAGGCCTCCACCAATCGGCGCCACTCCTTCCGGTCCTGAGCCTTCGGAATCCAGCAGCTTCCCGCTGTCTTCTTCAAGTCGTCAGACCATCTGGTAGGAGGGCGACCTACTCTCCTTTTACCGGGACTATTACTTAAAATGAATTAACTTTTTCAATTATTTCCAATTTTTGAACGACATTTATTTAAGAATCACTTTGAAAAGAACAAAATAATATCAACGTACTTGAGAAGTTTTTAACAGAATGTATCCTTCAAGTTCAAGAACTGTACGAGTCATTTCCCGCCAGTTTTCTTCTGCGACATACTTCCGTTTCCGACCTCGCAATAAATATGTTTTATATCTCAAAACATTTTAGCAATTGTGAAGGGCAAAGATGTAACTCACGTTCGTAAAAAGAACTTTACGTGACTTTTCTCATATTTCCTTAATGCAATTTCCCCTTCATAAATTACTTTTGGCAGTCACAGAATATACTATTATATGTTGCCCTCCCTGTTTCGGAGATATCGCACACACAAAGGACACAATTATATCGAAAACGGATAACTGAATTCGTCAATCAAATATGTTTCCAGTGTTAGCGCCCGTCACCCGAATGACCAGTGGCCGACTTACCATACAAATATTTGACATTATTCTTTAGCAAAATTTGAATCATTATTAATGTACTGGAAATTTAAATATCACGAGTTTTAAAAATCTGAATTTGCAAATCATGTTCTGCGGAGATAGTATTTCATTTTCAGAGAAAATAAGGCGTTTTAAACTCAGAGCGAGCGCCGTGTCTGATTCGCGACAATTTATAAAAGCAGATGTCATGCCCTAATGGAAGATGAGTTTGATATTTGGTCTGATTCCGATATCTTTATAGTATTTCGATACAGATTCATGTGTTGCAAAACCTTTAAGATAAACTTTCAGGTCAACACGTCCGAAGGCATTATCAATAAAAGTTGCTGATAGCATATTGGAAAAAAATGCTTGCGATTGGTTCCTGAATAACGTGGCCATATATTATTCGAATTTAGTGATTTATTACCAGTTGACGGCTATTTCCGGTAGCATATCAATAAACTCTTTATGTCTTCGTGTATCAATGAAGACGTGCCTGTGCATTAAATAAATTTCAAGCGCAGATTACTGACTACTGAACTCACTAAAAATCTACTCAAGTTATATACACATATGAAAAAAAATCCGAGCATATATAATTTTCGTTACGTTCGCGACACATTTATTTTACTTCTACGTGAATATTTCTAAGGTACGATATAGAAACACCATTTATTATAGTGTATGCGTTTGTTAATAATAGCCTTTCTGACAATAACCAGTTGAGACTATAGAAATATAGTGCAATATCGTATGCGCCATCTGATACTTCAGTAACTCGTGTTACAGACGTACCCATACACGTAGATGTCTAGACGCCACGTGTTTCACCCGTATTGTATGCATTTAACGTATCGTTGTTTTTATCTCTGTGCAAATAATTGCAAATGTTCATATGTTTCATTTGGTATTAGGTTAATATATTTGAATAAATCGAATTGATTAAATAAAATTTTACGTATTTAGCGGCTCTCTCGACGCTTTGTCACCGCTTAAGTTTGGCTCCGTCTGCTAACGTGACCATTTACGGGTATATATACGTGGTAATGAGAATTAATTAAACGCGGCATTACAAATTTTATTTCGACCACATGTGCCTAATCATGCTCTGATTGCTGAGTATACTAATAAACTATTCCGTCCTTGGATCTTTTAGGTGAATTTAAGAAATTGATAGTGATTTTCATAACGTTGCATAAGCGCAGAGCTTAAATAACAAAGGCAAAACTTGTACTTGTATTCATTACAACATCATGATTAACATTATCCCGATAAGAACACTTCAAGCTTTATTTATTAGTACATTGCCTTTATGCAAAACCTGCGCGATTCCCTAGTACTGTTATATTAGGTACTTTCATCAGTGTGTTACAAAAGGAGCAGTGTCCGTCGGGCTTCAAAGTGACGTTGGTTTTAGATTCCAGGTAGTTGGCACTGAGGCGAAAAATTAGTTCTGTCGCACAATGTTCGTTAAATAAGCACCAAAACCGACCTAGGGCAAATGAAGGCTCACTGAACAAATATAAAACGGTAGATACAACATTTAAATTAACATTGAATAACATGAATGTTTTCATAACGAAACATCAATTGGAGTTGGCAAATTGTTCAGTAGGTCGCTGCGCTGCTAATGATTTTATTGTGTTCTCTAAATTTACTACACCGATTACACTTTTTCAATCTCCACCCGAAACAGAGTAACGGTGTCGCTGTCAAGTGCAATGCTCATTGTTCTTCTAACTACTCGTAGATAGTAGTCTCTGCGGCACTTCCGTTTCCGTTCGCTTTTGTTCCGATTTCAAAATGAGAAAAGTACGTACACTTATTTTTGTCTTTGTCACTTGGTTGAGTGCGACTCTCGTAGTGTTGCTAAAAGACATTTACAATATTGAAGTATTTAACTAAATTATAAACCGAATTATTGTTAATATGTTTTATTATTTTTTATTGACAAAATATTTGTAATGTGCTCTCGCAAACTCATGGATTTAATATAATTGAGGTGTGAAAAGAAAAAAAACTGCCATACATTAAATTCTACGCTACGTACATATATTGTTTTGTTATATTTAGACGATTTTGTGTTGTTATCAGTAACGAGATGTACTCGAACTTATGTAAATTAAACATATAGCGAATACAATTATTAAGAAGGTTTTCTCGTTTTTTGAGAGGCTCTTCTGTTAGATCTGGATATCAAACATCAGTACAATTGATTACACGAAATTAAGGTTTATTAAATAGTATTATCACTATGATAATATACGTTATGTTCGTTCCCTGAGTTGTCTATGAATTTTTCGTATAATATAAATATACATTATTCATTACATGACTATTTTAATGTCGCAACTTTTAACTCACATTACTAAAGTTACAAGTCTCTTAATGTACCATAATCCTTCAAAAGTTTTTAAGCTACCCTAAAGACACCTAAAATGTTTAACGACCTTTACCTAGTAGTACAAAGAGGTCTACAGATTTGACGTAATCATGGATACATTTAGACAAATTCTACCTAACGCAACGCGTTAAATAAGCCTCCATTGTCACGTTGGGAGCATTAAAAAGCTTTTAGTTACAACAGCTGATTTAAATAAACAAGTTTTCTTAAGCAACGGAAAACGTAGCGTTTAGCGGTAAAAAGCATTTCTTTTAATGCTAACTGTAAACTCTGTCAGCTTAATACGTTGCTTTTCTACATTTATTAAAAGAAACTTCATTTTAAGCGAACCAGATATTTCTCTACTGTAGCCGAGGTCTCCGGATATGGTCGAGTTATTCTTTTTTCAAAATCCACTTAACTTACGTTCTTTATGAACGGTAATTAAATGTAATTTATTTATTTTACTGTAAGACAGCAATATACAATTCATTACAATGAAAAGTTTATTAAATTATAATAGACTGCCTCGTTGGTTGAGTGGTTGCAGGTTCGAGGGCCGATCGGGACGTCCTAGGTTCAAGTCGCGGGCTGCGTACTATTGGATTTTTATAACTTCTAATAATTTCTAGTACTGACTCGACTCGGAGTTTGATCTGCGCCCGGTCTATGGCAAAAGACTCACCACCTATTCCACGGGACGAGTATACCTATTACTACACTTCTCTGCCTACTCCTTTGGGGATTACAGGCGTGATGTTACGTTTATAATATTTATAAATTCTATGCCTTTAAGCGTAAAATACGAATATTCACCACATTGGTAGAGCTCAAAGAGAACACAAATCGAGTTAATCTAATACAGCTGCTACATTAAATATTTACAACAGAACCTTTTTTCCGATTTAAGAATTCTCAACGAACGTCAATGAGCGTCTATCTACATTAAGGGTTCTTAATCTTTTCCCAATAGGACGTTTGATGTTCATTTTGTACGGGTGTCTTAATCTGGCATCAACAACGATAAAGCTGTCTGATACTCGTACATACCTACCGCAGGAACGTATGTATGATCTTACACATTTAAAAAAGGAACGATTAGGATTTAGTTTTCAATAAAATACCTAAAATTATTAGGTTGATATGTACGTATGTACGTGGTACGTTCCGTTCGTACTTTGAAAGATTTCCAAGGAAATGGTTTTCCAAGGAATATACATAGAAATAGTAATTCAAAAGAATAATAGTATTTGAAAAATTTATTACACTCCAATTCAGTTCCATTTCACGATAATCCGTGAAATACCAGTGAAAGTTTCATAAAGCTAGCAATTAAGGTATTGAAAATAATTCATGGATTTTGAAGCGGCGCCAAATTCTCATCCCGTTAAAGCTTAACGAGTAACAAGTAGTGACGTGTGTGCTCTTAACTTCCGAAGTGGTTCGACAATCCGCCGCTTAGCGCTCAGTGGGTTTTAAGCTTTAACGATTAGTTGAACAGATAATGTTGGCTCGTACCTTTCGATGTTTGAAAATATTTGAAGGAATCCGACATTACATCATCATTATCATTATCATCATAAATAAACATAAAACCCCCTTTTGGGGAGGCCTATGTCCAGTAGTGGACTGAGATAGGCTGATGAT
>DWDT01001979.1:0-14597 GCA_018245595.1 Microceris scylla | reverse complement strand
ATATTAGAATGCTTATGATCGATTTAATTTTAAACACCTATTTGCCAATTGACGTATAAGGTTGAGAAACGCTGCTCTTTATGTTTTAACAGATGACTCTATCAAGTGCTGTGCGCTCTCAGGCTTCGACAGGCAAGTTTAGTAAACATTTGCTAAGATTAGGTATTTATTCAACCCTTTATCATTCATCACTACCTTATCATTACATTATATTTCCCCTATTACACTCTGATCTCCCTTCCTCCTCCCCAAGAAATGAAAAATGATAAGGCCATTGTCTATCACACTGGTCAAGTGCGTATCCCATTTTACGACTTTGAAATCTTAAAAATAAATATGTATAGATAATAATAAGATATACTAGTATTATTGACTGTTACAACGACTGATATTTAAATATTAAAGCATCTTTTACTCTTTTTTGTTACATATTTTAAATATCTATGGCTCATGCAGCGGACCTCAAAGTGATCAACGTGTACAGATGGTTTAGACTGCAGCTGATACGTCTTTGATAAGTCCGCAGCTAAATCTAACTGCGTCTCAACTTACATATAAAAAGAGCTCCAACACAAATCTCATTGAAAAGCAAATTAGCACCGCCGGAGTCCCTTCTCCCGGATTTGCATAAGAACCACGGCATCACTCAGTAAGTTTTATTGCGACTAGGGTGACCATTAAGTGAGCATTTGAAATATTGTTACAATATTTTAAAGTGTCACCGTCTTCCATTCATCAAAACGATAATGGTAATCCCTCATGAAAAATACTTAAAAATATTTTATTCATGCTTCGTTGAATAAATTTTAAGTCAGTGTTCTTAACGGTGAATTCTCACTGCAAATTTGTCTTTTAAATCACAAATTATCATTTCAATAAGACTGCAAAAAACTTTGAGATTTCCTGATTTTATTTTAGAAAACTTGTACGGTGCTAGTTGTTCTATAACAGATAGCACTCAGCAATACATTGAAAGCTGTAATAACTTGATGAAAAATTCATGCATTGACAATTGTCACAATAATATTTCCAATGTGGTTGACACGGTAGGTTGAAAATTTGAATGATGTGAAGAGAAGCTCTATTATTCATTTAATTTACGATGCTGATGATGGGAATTACAATGAAATACTGTCTAAGGAGACTAAAATTGGAAGTGAAAATCTGACGGTATTACCTATAATCAATCGATCTATCCGATTTATATGACATATATTTTAAAGTAATGACTACTAATTTCTGATTAATTAGAGAAGTTTCTTTTAACCTGGGTTCTTTTGATAAAAAATAAAACTATTCCCATGCAAATAAAATAAAAAGTTCACCATCATCACTCCAGTGTTGGATATGAGTCTTCTCCCAGAACAAAAACGCCACGCAGGCCTGTTGTAGGTATGACTTTGGTAGACATCCGTCGTAAATTAACAGCGTGGTCCCTGTAGTTGGCGGTTACCAAAATTTAAATTAATGTGGCCGTAAGATCTTATTTGTTCAATCTGGAGCTTTCAATAAATAATTTACGGTTTATTTCATAACAAGTTATTGTTTAATTAAAGTTAATTCCTCTCCGTGATTGTTGTATAAGAACTGTTTCGCATACATTGTTTATATTATTGTTAATGAAATTTGGAAAACAATCTACAAGTTACAACAATTGATTACGTCATCTTTAAGACGATAAACTATTCTTTCGGTATTCATCAGGACAATATTTACTCTTTTTCAGGTAAAAAATCATTTTTAGATAATTGTAGAATATGGGGTATTCCAGTGCTTTTAATGATATATAATTTTTGTTATGATAGGAAATATTATTAATTAACGATCCTTTGACACGTAATTCAACCCTATCCGAACAAGATGATTTTATTTCATCTACGTTCAGGTTGCTAAAATGTTACCCAGCTTGAAGACCGACTTCTTTG
Organism: Microceris scylla; assembly: GCA_018245595.1. Taxonomy (NCBI): domain Eukaryota; kingdom Metazoa; phylum Arthropoda; class Insecta; order Lepidoptera; family Hesperiidae; genus Microceris; species Microceris scylla. The sequence goes on along the minus strand of DWDT01001979.1, from coordinate 12,672 downwards.
TGTCTACAGTGTTCTGAGTATATTTTTTGTTAATAATGACTATTGATAAAAAAAAATTCTAAATTAGAAAAATCCAATAGTACTCGACCCGGAATTGGAGCGCAGGACCTCCCGATCGACAGTCGCGCCGGCATCCACTTGATCAATGAAGCAGACAATATATATACTTTATTATTATGTTTTTATTAAGGGCTCAATTGGTAAGATAACAATTAAAAACAACAAAATAATTAAATTAATTAAATTAATATTTTATTTTTCATATATTTCACTATTAAGTCAACTGTTAACAACAATAATATTAACGGTACAAAAATACAATATCAATCACACTCGCGCCAAATAATTTCTAATACTGAATAATATCACATACAAGCGCGTATTTATATACACGTAATATGGCAACACAGCATAGTATTTTATTATTTTGTATAATTCCAACTACATAATCGAAAAGCTAGAAGCTCAAATAGAAGACCATGGTTTTAGGCATCATGGCTGAATCGAACATTCTGGAAATCTCTAAAAATATTTTCATTATATAATCCTTTTTTATTCTTTTGGACACCACAAGTAAAAAAACTTATCATGATACCTATTATATATAAATAAATAGGAATCCAATCTGTTTTAGGTGCCTAACTTTGTAAGGAATTGTAATGATATTATAGAAAGGCATTGTAATGAATTGTAATCTAATCTCGTAAGGAATTGTAATGATATTATAGAAAGGAATTGTAATGAATTGTAAGGAATTGAAATGTATCTTTGTAAGGAATTGTAATGATATTATAGTAGTAGTATTCTGATTACCGGTTCTTTTCACTGGCTCAAAATAGCTATGACGTTTACAGCTCTCATAAAAGAAGACTTTAGTACAGAAAATACACATTGATTGTAACAAATTCAATTCATATTATTATTGTAATATTATCCTCAAAACTTGTAAGTAATTTTTCATGTCATATCTCGTTCCATATTATGGATTTCACGCCAGGTAAAAAATGTTATTTAGGTTGAAATAAAAAATTAGACGTACAGCTAAAAGTATAAACAATAAACATAAATCTTAAATTTAGCACAGCTCCTCATCATAATTATAAACATTTGTCCTGATTGGAAATGGAACTCATCAGCCTTAACAGTGGTCAAGTGTACTACCAACTGTACCAATGGAATAAATAAGAAAATAGTGATTCAACGACAAATAGTATCCCGGCTGCAAAATATTGTAAATGGATGTAATTTCTAATGGTATCACAGTGGCTATACTGAGCCAGCCAAACGAACCTTTGGGAAAGTAACAATAAAACAGATTTGTGAACAATTGACATAACTCCATAGTTTGTAAATGTCATGAACACAAAATATATATTAGCAATGTGAATAATAATTGGCATAGTAAACAGTGTCAAACAATCTAGCTTCATTCTTTCGTTCTTTCATTCATTCGATCATAATTCAATTTGTTTCGACTACTTTTAACCTAAGCTTACACGTAAAACCGGGTTGAAACCGCTTTAGATATCAATAATTCGTTCTGGAGGCAAAAACAATAATACTTCTAACGTTATAAATGTATCAAACAGGATGTAATCCACCTAACTTTAAGTATCCAGTGCAACTCACAGCCACCATTACCCAATCTCATTTCTACCTACTCCTACTTGTAATTCTTTCTGCCTGCCTTCACTTCAAAACGCAACGATATAAAGTTGACGCTTAGCGGTAGAAATACGTATAGATCGAACTCATCCGCCATTTTTAGTTTTCCAAACAAATGAATAGTTCTCGCGAACGAACGATAACGAATGGAGATCTGGTTGTATCACTAAGTGTCAACCGATCATTACATTTACAATACGCATGTAACATTTTAAGAAAATAACACACTCTATGGCTATAACCTTAAAATTCTAAATATTATTATTATATATACATCATGAATATTTATTTACAATTATTTTAGTATTCTATATCACATTGACGAAGTATACATAATATGTAATTGGACCAAATTATTTGTACCTACTATACCTGTATATTTACACATATCTATTTTATTTGATATTTATATTTTATTACTTTCTAAAATTAACTAATAAAAAATCAATTGATCTATAAATTCAGATTAAGAATTAATCTTAAACCCAGATCGTATAAACCCAGTAGGTACATGAAAAATGAAAATTCTTAAAAGCACGCTCTACAACCTTGAAAGTCTGGCGACACCTTAGATGCTTTTCACTGTCTTTCAAGTATCTCACCCAAAGACATATCAACTCTTTAGAGTACGCAGAGTTCAAGCAAAATCAACGGAACGCCATTCTTTAATAGGAATCTATGTGATCTTTGCGATACTATAAAATTGTTTTTTTTTTTTTATTTGAATTAAATCCATTATCAAATACATTTTAACGTACCATTGATGTCATTGTTATACGGTCTTAATAAATAAATACATAGTCGTAAATATACAATTGAATATACGACTTTATTAACGAATTTATTAATTTTTTTAAATATTTAGCCTACCAAATAGGCAGACGGGCCATCCGCTGGTAAGTGGTGACCGTATAAAGTCTGCTAGTGTATGAAATATATTACGAGCTGATGATTGCCGATGATTGAGATATCTGACTGACTTATGATTACCTACATTATTACGAACATGTATATTTCCAATATTTCGCGATATATCGCAGAATACACCATATGAAATATAAAACTAACTTATACATTATTTTAAACGATATCAGACAGCCAATGTATCAAACAAGAAACGATGTCGGAAATACATGAACAAGTTTGCCATAAATTCACATCGTGTACCACTGTCCGACAAATATGTCAAAAATGTCATATTTTTCATAACTGGCCCAACACAAGTACTTTTATTCACTTTTAACTCGAACTTGCACATAAATTATAATATACTTCATCCATTGAGCTTTTTGTATAGATGTCCCAATCTTCAACATTACATAATTACGTAATGTACTCTAATACGATCATAGTCTCGTTCTCAATGGCAAAGGCGACTCATTTTTAGGCTCATAAGTCTCATATAATCGACATGTGTTCGCAATAAATATGGGCATGGATTTCCCTTCTTCGGCGATTGTCTCGATAGTTTTGTCTGAGGATTCCTTATCGTCTGGAGTACTTTCGGTCTTGTTGCCGGTGAAGGAGCGTTTCGGGCCGGGCAACCAGCGAGCGACTTTCGCCACTACGGGATGGAGAAGTCGTTCGTCGAACGCGTCATTTTCGCTTGCCGTTATAAATCCAACGACATTCCCCAATATTACACATATAATTGTACCGATGACCGCATACCACATGTAGGAGACGGAGTACACCTTCATTAGTGTACTGAAACTGTGAAAGAGAATAACATTTTAATTTATGTAACTTCGAAAACATATGTGACCAGATCATAGTTCTAGCTGAAGATCGAGCTCAGTGGCGTGCTATTGGAGACGCCTATGTCCAGCAGTGGACGGGAGTAGGCTGATAATGATGATGATGATGTCAATGCATCGATAACAACAATGAAATGAAGCACAGCCTTGGGCAATCAAGTCGAGATCAGATTTAAAGTGCATATAATAATGCATTTCAATAATTGTAAATGGTTACGTTTTAAACTGTATCAGTGGTTACATTTCAGTCTGACAGATTTATTACCAACCCAGAAATGATATAAAACAAAAGGTTAAAAAATAATGTATAGAGCTAACAGTATTTTAGAGCAACTTCGAACATGAACGGCTAATCTCGAACTAGACAGATCATGGTATTGAAACTAGATAGTAACTCAAACAAATGACATAATAGATTCTTATACACAACATTACCCAGATGCAACAAATATTAGTGATTTCACACAAAAATTTATCAAGACGATCTACATTAGTTATACACTAACATTCCAGAAACGACTACAGTGTATAAGTGCGGGGCAACGGACCACAGCGTGTAGAAATAAGTCAACAAACGGAAGTTTCAAATTAAATACAATCTTATGCATAACAAATATTGGTTCTAATCCAACCATTTTTCTGAACCTTACTGTCAAAGAATAGTAGACCCTGTCGTCGTTTCTATTCACGGATTTTTTAAAGATGCTCTAATATATTAATAATTCTAGTAACCGTGACTCATATGTCTTAGTATTATTTTATGTCTTTGGTGGTGGTGATGTTTGCTAAGTGGTAACGTTTTGGTCAAATACCAAACATTACAATATGATCAATATGGGAATATGATAATACGCCAACGCCAATAATATGCCAATATGAAAATATACGAGTAATAAATAAGATACCTAATATGAGAAATTAAAAACAACAAAACCTAAGACAAACGAATTAGCTATACTTACATAGCAGATTCAGTGGCCGGTCTCATAGTATGAGAGTTTTCGATTTCTTGTAATAATGGGGCCAGTTGCGTCAGGGTCTGGTTGACAGCAACCGGTAAAGGCTTGGGTCCTAGCACGCTCGTCGTCACGTTGGGGCATTGCTGAAAAGGCGTACTTTAACTTTTATATTGAGTTTTAATCAAGTTCGCAAAACCTAAAATTAAAACTTTGCGTCTCTTGATTATAGATTCGATAGCATTTCTGTTTCGGGTTCAGAAGGATATACTTTAATGTGTTAGTATTTTTAACTTTACCATAAAAATCAGTATTACGTTTTTTGTTACGGAATTACCAAATGCAATGTGATCTGGTAATGAATGGTAAGAGTTCAACGCGGTATTTAGAAATTTGCGCCCCAAAGGAAGTGGAATTAAGCTGTCATACAGTGGAATAATATTCCACATTAAATTAGTAACAGTCGCGATGCTGTAACCAAACTTCTTGAATTCCAACAAAAATAGATATATAAAAAATTCCATTGTTGAGATCTCGAAACGACATGTAATTTTGACTCACTTCAACCGAGAGCGGAAGCATCGCTACAGCATCATTCACGTACAGCAGCCGCCCAGTCGCCATCCAGGCGGTGACCAGGTGTGCGGCGATCATGCCGCACAGAGCTCCCTTTCCGTTTGCCATGGGGAACACGGCTGCCAAAAGGAACACTCCAAGCAAGGCGCCGGATGTCGCTGAAGTAACCAGGAGAGAGCCTTCGATTACTCCTCCCACTGCGCCCACGCACAGAGATAGGCCCATAATCAGTAAACCTGAAAATTAATAATAAAGATGTTCTGATTACTTAATCATATGAAATATTTTAAAGTTGTAGTCTGTACGGTTGCAAGTTATATATACACACTGCAACCAGTACCTGATTACCATAGTATCGACTGTGCCTAGTTTGGGTTTAAATGACCCAAATTGAATTATCCGAAGACTTATCGTACTTACTCGTAAGTAGGTATGTACTTCCTAGAAGATGTAACAAAACCTAATGTGAAATTATAGATACCTACTCATATTTATATATCTGATATTACAGGTCAATAAAACTTTAAAATGCCCCCTAGGGTTTTAAAATGCCCTCCTACACGAAGAATAATATAAGATACTATTATGAGCCATAATCAGCATCGTGAGAACTGCAAATGCAGTATGAGTGGACTTTTGTGAGAAATCGTCTTAAATTTCCCTTTATTGAACCATAGAACGTAGTTTGAAATATTTTCGTATCGTCTATTTCAGTTATATGTATGAAATTCGCAAAAACGTTAAATGCAATACATAATACGATTAGAATGAGTCAATATGAACTAACCATATATAATCGCAATGATCTTAATTATAGTAAGTTGCTGCTTATCGCTGATGCCTTTGAACGCTGGTGCATAAGATACGAAGTCTTCCCACGTAACAGTTGAGAGAGAGTTGACGTTTGATACCAGGAAACTGAAAAATAATAACAGGAAAGTTAAAGATAGTCAAGGGTAACGTCAATGTGAGAGGTATGTATCAAAAAAAGTATTACAACAACGCCCCAAGTTTTAAGGACTTTTTATGTGAGGAAACTCCGTAAAAAAAATTTATTTAGCAAAATTTTTTGCAAAAGTTAGTTAAAATAATTAAATGTCTAACCTGAGTGCTCCATTGAATAGACTTCCCAAAAACAATCCAAGCATCCCAGGTAGGAAGGTGAGCTGATCTTGAACATAATAGGCGAGGACCTCGTCTGGAGCCGCAATTCTTCCCGTCATTAAGGGATCGCAATATTTATACAGCGCATATATTGCCATGCCAACGACCCAGGACAAACTGAACAAAACGAAAACAGCAGGAACATTGGCTAGTAAGGTCCTTTTAACCTGAGCTTCACTGGTCATGGAACAATAGCGTTGAACGAACGTCTGTTGACAACCGTAAATAGAGACAGACATGAACAACTGGCCGACGAAGGCAGACAGAGTGTCTACACGAACAGTTGGGTCCCAGGTAAAACTGTAACGACAAAAAGTTAATTAAAATCCCTTATTAGCTTATCTACACAGTTATTTCAAAGGAAGCGATTAAAATAAGGAAACGAGATAAGGATCGCTTCATTAAGTTCATTTTGATAAAGTTTTACACGTCGTTTAATTAACTTGGAAGAAATGAAAACGATTTTCTTACTAATTAAGTCCACACATTATACTACAGTCATAATTTATAGTTTAGACATAGCTGATGTTTGAAATTAAGTCAAAAATTTATAAAATGATGTAATTAATTATTTTGTATAGTGCCAAGGAAAGACATGTTTGCCAAATGACATTAAAAAATAACTGAGATCGAAAACGGAAATTTCTAACAAGTTTTACGACAAGAATATATTTTTTTAAATCGGATCATAAGCGAAGTAAAAGCACAAAAACTAGTATTTTAATAAAGTAATAAAAAGCCAATAGTTTCATATTGGCTTAAAATGCTAATTAAAATGCTTACTGGAAAAAATCTAGTCGTCCACCATTAATATTTTGATTAATAACAGTTTCTGGCCCGCCCGCCTTCACTGTCGCTTGAACAATGAAGACGCCGCTCACTAATATCATCGTGAGGGTCTGAATGACATCGGCTCTGCAAAACAACGAGAACATTCGATTAGATAAAGCAGCTGGATGAGCTGTAGCTAAATCAAAATCGCTTAAAAATCGCCTGGAATTCGGAAAAACTCGGGTGTATGACTTTTTTAAGACTGGACAGAAAGAACAACGACAAAGAAGGAAAGAGAGATCATTCGAGGGAATTAAATTTTGAGTGTACGAAAAGTCGATCAACTTAAGTAATTACATAATACAATTCATTTCCATTCTATAGAAGTAACTTTTTTTATAAGAAACCGTCAAAAGCCGATTAGCAGTTCCTTGAGGAAACGTCCATCCAATCCCACATACGCCCACCGCGCCACTAACACTGTCACGTAACAAGTAATAAAGACCAATAAAGAATATCGTCGGGTATACAACTATAAGCGCTATCCTAATTAGACTCTGTATACGTCACCAGAACAAATGAACATAGTAATTGCATCTAATACGAAATACTTTATAATAAAAAAGGAAAATTACTGTTTTATATTATTTAAACATGCCTACTAGATGACTTTTTACGATCTGTTACCGAGTGTTATTTAATTGAATGTACTTGCTAAGCCACGAGCTGAATCCTCTGGAGGGTGATAAGAAAAAACTCAATATAAAACCTGACCCACAACCACATCAAGGAGACCCACAGACGAGAATTTAATGTACGATAATAATGAAACAATCCATATTGGAGAATCATGGAAGAATACCTTCCAAGGCACCAGCAGTGGTCAGAAGGAACGACGTCCAGCAGTGAGGCGTAAAAGTGAATTGATACCGCACAGCCGTTAAACGAATAATATAACAAGCAGGTTTTGGGTCTTCAACACTAGCTTACTTTCTTCCGCTGATGAAACATTCCGACTGACTAGTATTAGCGAATAAATCCGAAACACTAACACACTTGAAAGTAAATTTATAGAAGGTATTAATAACAAAAAGTTAAATCACCTTAACGGTATCCGCTCGGACAGACGTAATTAAGATAAATAATATATTACATATTATCATAAGATGCAGAGGATTACAGCGAATATTAAATTCGCTAAAGCGACAAATAATTGCATCTAATGCAATGTTGCGACAAATGGACGCAATTAGAGAATCAATAAAAAGAAGTACACCTTATCGAATAAGTAATGATGCTGAGAACTGACACATTTTTTTTAAGTCTTTACCAGTTCTTCGATCTTGTTGAAAGTTTATTTATTTGACGGAATTAATAAAAAAATATTAAAATCACCTAATGGTGAACGGTAACTGCTGCTTATAAATTAATATAACCTATAGGTATATTAATTTTACTACGAGTACCAAAGCGACTAGTACTAGATATAGAAAAGTATTTTAGTATGGCTGGATAATAAAACCTTTAAATTAGAACACAACGATGTAAAATAAAATGGAGAAACGGTACGATTCCACAGACCGCAACAATAATAACAAGAGCCATGAATTTTGAAATGTGTACTACATTATCTGAAAATTTTCCTACAAAAAGTAAATATTGCTAAGTATATCAAAGACAGACCCTCTCTCCTCTATACCCCGCCCCTTTATGAAAATACCAGCAGTACAAACATAGAAAAAGAGACAACGATTCATAATTTAGGCTATTTTAATACTAGTTGTCCCAACTAAAACTATGTTAATACAACAGTTAGCTCCAAACCTTTTTTACTGCTAAGGTGGGGCACAGATCCAGGGCCTAAACTACACCGCGGTGGTTGCGATTTGGTAGAAAAGCAGATTTACTAGGTAACGATAAATTCTTTGATAACAATATTACAGATTTGGATGACAACGCTGATGATGATGATGAAGATTTACATGAAAATAATAAAAGCAAGGGTATAAAGAGTGGTAAGTAAGATAATGACGATGATAATTACCTTATAGCGGCTGCCAATCCGCCTAGCAGATTGAACACGATCGCGACAACCGTGAGCGCGGCCGCGGACGCCCAGTGCGGTAGCGCCAGCACTGCGTGCAGGGCAACCGTCGGCGTGTACACCGTCACCGCTAAGTTCAACGTCTGTCGAAGCAGGAATGTGGCTGCCGCCAGGCGTCTCACCCAGATCGAGCCGAAACGCATCTGAAAAATGTATAACAGGGGTATTGACAAGGGCGGATATGGATATGATGTACCTACGAGGATTTGCAGCTAACTTTAATAAAAACACTACTGATACAACTGTCACACAATCATCTGTTCTCCTTCTGTCTTCCTTCTTCTATCTTCTATCTAATTTTAATATTTTAACATACACGATCTATTAAGCAATATACATAATAAATTTGTCAGTACAACATAAAGTTGGATTGAATATAAATTTCATTTACAATTGTTATTTTTCCGATTTTATCCTCAAGATTGATTTCCTTCAGCAATTTTGCGATAAAAATACACCGGGGCGATGGTATTCATTCACGATTATTGAAAGCAAAAATATGTTTTACGATTCTCATAACTTCAACACTTTCATAGAGCGATTTCCAATCGCACCGGCCGGAAATTGAATCACTTTTGCTCTCATAAAAATAAGATCCAGTAAATTCTTATATAGTATAAAATCGTCTTTAAACTATATATTAAATATTGTTTATCGTATATTACTAATATGAAAAAATAATTAATTACTACAACACTGACCATTAAGTGGATAAATGGCTATAAAATATACAAGAATTTAATTAAAAGGAAACTGTCATATTTAAAAACAGTTTTCCTCTTCATAATGAATTAAAGTGCACTAAGAACTTTCCATACTTAAAACATAACTAGGTTAAATAATTATATCGTCATAGCACTAGAGTAATGGACGTGGGGTACAAACAGAAAACAGTTTAAAAACTATTAACATATTGACATATATAATAGCGCTAAGTGGACTTTTTGTACCAAAATCATGTTTATTAGAATTTTATGACGTTAATGAAAGGACAAATAGAAGTATTTTCTATATTTTAAATACTCGAATTTAACATAATTATATTTAGGTAATAGCGACCATTGTGTTGGACGGCACATCTAGAAGTTGAAGCTAGTTATTTCAGTAACAACAATAAAACTATTTACATTAATAATAACAGTAAACAGTAATTATACCAGGTGAGCGACTAACCTGTAGATATTCATAAACCGAGTTAGAGTGTAGCCTGTAGTACACTGGGATGAAGATGCAGCAAACCAGAGGGAAGGCCAGCATGATGCCATATAGTGTCTCCCACATCGCTGAACCAAAATACACCAGTTCTGATGGGAAACCTGAAAAAAGTAAGAAGTATTGTAATTCATATATAATATAAATATATAGAAATTATTGGAATAAATTTATTGCTAACAGGACATTTCCGGATTACCTCACAAAGCAGATAGCATTTATTCGTTTGTACATAAATTCGTACATTCATGCATACATGCGTTATTTCATAATTGCGTTAGGTTACTGTGGCTAAGTAAATCGGGTACATTTTTAACCACAGATTTTGAAGAGAGAATCGTCGACGCTATTTAGACAGCTTACAAGTTGATACTTGATCCGGAATGCCTATCTTATGGTGATCCATAAGATAAGTATTCCGTTATTCCAGATTTAGATTTTGGATGAAGTGATGAACAGGAAATGATGGCAATATCAAATTAAAACATATTTCTTTTGTACTGCACAAAGTTACAGCAGCAACAGTAATCGTTCGTATGCCGCCGCGGATAATTCGCCACATGGGTATGAATCTACGGGCTTCGAGGATCCCCTCTTCGTCGTCACTCGCCGACCATCGATGCTACACAGCATCGTCCAGCCCCTCCAGCGCCCGCGGGAACTGGTGGCCGTCAGGGGGACAAGCGTGCAGGGGCGCGAAGCCCCTGATATGGGCATTGAGCCCATTGTCGGCTCGGTGGTATATACGCCTAGCCAACCAGGTCATAAACCCATCCAGGAGCTTCATTTGAAGTAGCGACACAAAGTTACCAACGCTTCGAAAGTTATTATCACTGATAAGATAACCCTCAGGAAATATCCAATATGATGTTTTAATAATAACAAATGAAATTATCCTATTATATTTTCAACAGGACAAATATTAATATGACGAACACGACTGTTTGTTCTGTCTGGATGTAAAATTATCTTTATAATTATGTAGTTTGAAAAACATACTGTTTATCAGTTGTCTGATTACCGCAGCACAGGCTCTGCCTACTTTGAGATCAGATGTCCGTGTGCTTTGTTTCAAGATATTAATATTGGTATGGTACACATTCAATGAATATGTCATTGCTGAGGTGCAAATACATTGCTTCATACATTACTATCATTTTATTACGTATTTAATTACATATTTACGGACAAGTGCAGACGGGTGCGGCTTAAATAGGGAGAGGCATATATACACCTATGGCCCTAACCCTCTCAATATGAAGGGAGACCCATATTCCAACACAGGAATTATATATGGGTCGAATATTATTTTTTATTTGTATATACCAACGGAACGATAACAGGTTGATATGGTAATAATGTTGACGGACAGGTGAAGTTGTATCTTAGAGACTCCAGACAGCACTCAGTTCCTGTCTTTACATAGAGAAATAAAAAACAATCAAAGATGTAATATGCATAAAAAGCGTAGGTACTACTCATTAAAAGATTAGTAAAAATACACAAACAAATTTGAAAGTATTTTTTTATGTAATCAAAATACACTTGTATTGTTTGCTGATGATGAATAAAGACAAAAAGAAGAGAGGCAGGGGGAAACCTGTTGGTATTTGGAATTGAACTATTAAAGAACATTACGAATAATTCTAGTGTATGCAGGTTACAACGTTTCCCTCAGCTGTTATGATAAGTGATATTTAATCTTAAAATGAACATCACTGTATAAAAACAGACATGTGAGCTTGTATTCGAACCCCAGACACCCAACGCAGCAGAAATCTAAACCACTAGACTATCAGTGATTACATAAAATTCTAAATTCTCGAAACAACGAACAATGAATCAATTTCAGTGGTACGGCATATGGCACACGGTGTTGCACAAGTCTCGTATTACCGAGTTGATAAACATTACCCGAGTAACGTGACTACGAGAACTCGTTGAAACGTCAAAATAACCGAAGAAGTTCAACAAAAGATCACAAATAAACTTCATAATTAACTAGAATGAAAACACGTGAACAATACTCGTGAAGGATTGATAGGAAAGACAGTGTCGAATTTTTTCTAGGTTATATCGCATTCATCTTTCGTTCCTTACGTTAAGGAATTTTTAGGCTCAAACTGTTGGAAAATTCTCCTGTCGTCATCATCATTATCATTATCAGCCCGTTTCCAGCCAGAGTGAGATATATTATGAACCACTGAAATAGATCACCACCACTGAGCTCGATTTTCAGCCCATCGTGTCCATGTTGCCAGCTACTTCAAGTATTTCGTTCCTTCACCTAAATTCTGATCTACCCGTATATGGATTTTCCGACATCAATTCATATTTACATGATTCATTCATATTATAGTTACACAAAAAGACACAAAACACAATGATTCTACATAAACGTAACTTCACGCCTGTAATCCCCGAAGAGGTAGGCAGAGGAATGCAGAACACTCCCACGTTTCACCAG
>DWDT01001978.1:0-14598 GCA_018245595.1 Microceris scylla | reverse complement strand
TGGCACTTATAATAATTACGTATCCAAGGTATTCCAACTTACCTGCAGTATTTCAAATTTGCTGCAGTTCCTCTATACTATTAATAATCCTTAAAAAATGAAGATTTAACCAAACTGGCCCCCATAACAAAAAGGTAAAGGATACACACAGGTGCAGTATAGACAAAGGTGCAGTGTATCGACGTACAGCAAGGCTTTCTGGGTTTAAACAAGTGGCGTAAGAGATATTATGTTTAAACAAGACTCTATCATCCAAACCTACAATTGTATTAAAGCTGTGACAACATCAAAATAGTACCATCTGTATATCCCTATATAAAAACGGTGAACTATTCACTGTAAGTACAGTACAGCAGTGCGCTAATGATGATGAAATTTATAATACATTAATATATATAGATTTGGACTACCGACATGTCAGTAGCATCACATTGGGCTCGATCTTCACATTTCTATTTCCAAGCACTGCCAGCAACTTTAGGTATGTCGTCACTCCAGCTACACTATACCCGGTACCTACATACAAACTCTGCATTAACAATAACACAACATTACAACCAGAGTTACCACAATTAGCAAACCCCAATCTTACCGTCAAAAATCCATGTCATTCATAAAGAACGTTTTACGAATCGATATCCAATAACCGCCTTCAGATAGAACACGCATACAATCAAAACATTGTTACAACACAACTCTTGAACCAGTTATGTTTCCCAGCGGGCACCGTGTCCGGTGCAGGATGTGAAACCGGCCGGCCAAGGCGGCGGTGTGAATATTAAAAAACAGCTTATTACCAACTACAAAACATACATATATTTATATGTATTCACTACCTCTAATTGCTCAGTGGAAATTTATGTGGTGATATACTAGCAAAGGATTTTTTTAAGTATGACAGTATAAATACCTTGTGACACCCCACATTGGACTGTTTACTAGACCTGGGCGAAATGTCCCAATGTTAAATGTCCCAGTTAACATTAACACACAAACAGAGAATAGTACAAGTCAAGTGTCAAATTATTCAAATGTATTTGAGAGATCGCATTAGGACAGCAACAGATATAATTATGTATATGCTTACCCTGCAAAACTATACAGTCAAGTAGGAAGTATAGCAAGCAAATTAAATGAAAATGAAATTTTATACAAATGTACGGACCACTTAACAATAGTGAATGGTATATTTTTTCACAATAATTTATTATCAGGTCCAAACGCAACCTCAACTGAGAAAACCCGACAAGAAACTCGAAGGATTTGTCTTTTTTCTGCTCTTTTGGAAGATGGAAAGCAAATGTAAAACCAAATATTCGTTTTCTTTAAAAATATCAAGGATTTAAAAAACCGTTAAAACATTGCAATAAAAATAAGCAAACACAATTTATGAACTAGTATATCATAGACACGGAGAGACCATTTCATATTCATCGACAACTACGTGACAATTATTGAGAAAAAAATCCATACATATCAGACAATACCATGCGAAAATCAAACTTATAATACATAAACCGAAAACTCAAAACCGACTGCATTAAAATCCACATGTGGCCGACTACGCACATTAGAAATTAAATTTTATTACCATTAACGTACAGTTGAAAACGGTGTAGCAAGTTACATGGTGATGACAGACAAATAATTGCACAGCAAGTGCGGCGAACGGTACCCAGCCGTCGGTGCTTGTGTCACTTTCAATAAATAGCTGTACCACTTGAGTTGACAATGAGCAACAAGGACTTAAGTCTACACATGTATAACAGAATCACTCTCTGTGAACGAGATAAGAATAATAATTGTAATAATTTCTTCGTTTTTATATTACATTTCGGTTAAGAAATAGTGGCGCCACCGGAAGTTAAAATTTTTGTCATTTGAAAATACATTCTGAAGTTGTGAATGAAAAGTGCAATTTCACATTTTCAAAACCGAATATTCAATATTTATTCACAAACACTCTTGTGTAACAGCATTATAATCTTACAGAACTATGAGTATAATATGTATATTGTTATGTCTACCAACCGATAGCCGTTGAGGATCGTATGAAATGTGGGTAGAAATAATAACGGTTTTTGAAACTTCAAAAGTAATAGCGCCTTTCAAATATATATTCATGAATGTAGAGAGAACATTTTTCAGTTTTAAATATTTAGTATCATACCATATTTGGTAGACCACCGTACCATATCTAGTATCATAGGTACCATATTTGGTACCACTGGAGAACATTTTGGAGAATTCTGCGATGTGTAGAATATCTTTCTCATTATTACGAGTGTCATTTAATTTCTAAATCCCAGAAATTTAGAAGTCAGTTGTGCATGTAAGAAATTCGAACGGGAACCAACACCCGCGATGTGGAACACAGAGATGTAGCCCACTAAGCCATCAGAACGCTGATTACTCAATATTATCGATCAATGTCCGATAACAGCGCTCGGATTCTTGGAGTGAAGTACTACTAATCATAGTAATCGACTTTATTAAATAAGCCCATTACAGATTTCATTCGCGTAGCCCGTACATAGTCTAAATCTGTGATATTAGGCATTCCTACGCAGTAGATAGTAGTGCAGCGGCGCATTTTTGACCGTGCGCGTAATTCCATCAAACATATTTTGATAGACTTGGAACATACAATATGTGAGTTACATTTTTTATATCTCCGAAACGATTGAACCTATTTTGACGCAACTTTAAACAGCAAGTAGTGCACTTTTCTGTGAGAAATGTAGCTCACATATAGAGATAGCGGATATGCTAAACACAATGGTAATAAGACTGCAAGTACAATAGACAAATGTTATAAAAAATACGAAAAGAACAAGGAAAATTCTAGAAATATCTAACGTAATCGCGGCCTACAATAACTCTATCCGGCAATACAACCGCTACAGATATTAACGTACACCATCATAACCGTTAAAAAATAATCAAGCGTACGAACACACACACACGCGTACACACGCCCATATATACACATAGATAATATATATTCTACCCTTTTCACCTGCCACTCAGTGCGCGGCACTTTCACCGGCGCTTGTCAAGTTTCTAATGCGAACAGATCAAAATGTTTTTAAGGTCGCGAAAATTTGCGTCAACGAGTTGATGTGGAAATAAGGCTGTCGAAATTGTAGAGAGACTTCGGTCCATTGTGTACGATGCTTGCGTTCTGGTGTACTAAATGTTATAAGATAAAAGACAGCATGGAAGACCGTCATTTGTATGACCTGATCAATACACAGATGAAACTTAGTCGTAAATTTTATTAACTGAATGTCTCCGTTATGCTAAAAATCCTACCAACTAAAGGCGATTAAAGAATGCATACAAAAATACATAATGAATTATCTGAGCTAGCACGACCTTGAGCAATAAAGAAACGAAAAATATGAAAAAATGTTATAACGAATTTAAGTTGGTTTTAATTTCAGTAAGTTATTTTTGGCCGAGAATTGAACGGGCACTCAACCATAATATATCGATAGAAAAAAATAACATTCCTTTCCATTTTTGTATTCACAGTGCAGTCAATGGGATACCATAACAGCGTCACTTTAAAACTACTATGTATTTCTAATAAACACCGTTGATGACATTATGGAACAGGATATAAAACGATTAACAGGTTTGTTATAAAAGGGAACGGAATATGCTTACAATATCTTGATAATTCTATGTTTGAACTTTTTACTACAAACGCATTGCTGCAAATGGAATTACGCATACCACACATAATGGCAGATCATTATTGCATCATTTCACGATTTCTTTTGCGGTGAGATCTTAAGATCACCGCAAGATTACGTATATATATTGTAAGTATAATATAATAACGTCTCACTATTAGAAACGTATATTTGTCGCAACTGTTGGTCTGGGGCATATTTTGCCATGTTTTTCCAATGCGGATCGGGCAAGAAATTATACTTTTAATAAATAAAATTATTTCATTTAATATACATAACCTCATTTATATATGTATATTTAATTTATTCTCTACGTTCCAAATATTATTAGTTTATTCAAGCTTTTGGTACAAGTAATTATTAGTGCAAAATACAATATATAGATTAACAACAATTAACAAATCATGATAAAAAAATTATTGAAATAATTCGTATTTTCGGCTGAAGGGTGGTTTATGTGGGCGTATTTTCCTCCGTCTGTACAAGCGGGTCGGTCATTTTTTTCTGACTGTCTTTATTAAAACTGAGGACAGATGTGACTTGTGTAGATAAAAGTTATTTTTAATAGGAAATAAGAATAATCCCTAATAAGAAACCTAACATCACGCCTTTAATCCCCGAAGCGGTAGACAAAGGAGTGTAGATCACTCCCACATTTCACCACCAATACGTGGTGAGAAGAGAAAAAATAACTGTATTTTAAGCTCTTTGACGATGTGGTACTATATTCGTAAACTGTATACGTGATTTAAAGAACATACTTTATCATGGCCAATTCTATACCGATTACATTGTTAATATCGATATCGCGATAAATATCGGAAACAAGTGTTATTTCTGGGTTATCTAGTCTACAACGACCAAATTAAACTACCCAATATTCACATTTTAAACGACACACGTGCTCTCAATACTGAAATTAAAGGATCTTTTGACAAGATACCAAAAACGAAAAGCCTTTCACTAACTTTAGTTTCGATACAAGCGTCTCCTTGGCTACTACAATATAAAGGGCCATAGAAACGAAAGCAATTGTCATCATCAAAAATTGAATTGAAGCGAACAAGACAGAAATAATTGGAACATTAGATTACTTGGAATTACCTGCATATTGGTTGCAAACGTATAGACAAGACACGTTCCTGCGACATACAATTTAACACACTGTAACACTGACACAGATAACTGTTAATATTATTATTTTATAAAAGAGGTATGAACGGAACTGGCGATTATAAGATACCTATATATGTACTTGAAAAAGAAAAATATAGGTTTTCAAATCTTTGACGTAAGATTTAAGTTAGGTTAAGTTTTTAGAGATTTAAATTAAGATATAAAGGAAGTAACATCACGCCTGTAATTCCTGAAGAGGTAGACAGAGAAGTGTAATACACCCCAACGTTTCACCAGTCACGTTTACGATGTAAGTAGTTTATGTACGTCAATGTTAAATACAAACAAATACTACAAATTATCCTATCATAGAGGATAATGTTTTTTGCCACACAACTGGTAACATTAACAACTGTTAATCACAGCATTCCAGGAAAAACACAATTTGTTGGTTAGTACAAATAATTGTACAGATCAAAAGGAAATAGTTAAACAATAATTTATCTATCGAAAAACTGGCATACTTTTGTTTAACAAGCAATCGGTCTGCCAACCCGCACTATGTTAGCGTGAAGGCTAAGATCTTAACCCTTCTCAACATGAAAGAAGACCCGTGTTTAACCATTAAACTTTCAAAGAATTGATGACGAAGTGTAATAATGACTAGTAAAAATAAAGCTATGTAGTTGCATATATAAAGACTACAAAGACAATAAATGAAAGAATATTTTGTTACGGGACACAATCACTGTTATATATTTTCCTCTGAAGACAAAAATAACTAATTGTTACTATATGAACACTTGGCTTATGTCACTCGGACGACCGTCGGGAGATTTTAAAATCGTTTGACCTCTTGTGAACCTACATCAATACGTGAAGCAAAAACTTTGTACCCCTTTTTACGAAAATTGTGCGGACGGAGGAGTATGAAATTTGGCACACTTATATTTTAAATATAGGAGTGCGGAATGCTCGTATTTTTCAGAAATAATGCATAAAAATACATTAAATCAATAAAAAAACATTACACACACTACCATGAATTTGACACACACTCTCATATATACATACCTACCTACTCTTTTAAGTTAGTCTGTGGTCAAATTGAGAATAGATTAATATTGTGTGTCTCGCTAAAATGTATGTGTAAAATGTATTTCAAATACCTTAAATTGAATTACATAAACCATTTATTATTTACGTTCCCATTGTCAATGCCAGGCATGAGACGGTAACATCCGTCAATAAATAGAACAGATGAAAGATTTATTTAAGCGTCACCTTTGACATTAGAACCTAGATAACGCTCAAACTGATTTTTTTATGATTTACGATCGAATTTCGATCGCTACTTCGCTACTACTAGTGGGTACTAATAATAACTTTAATAAATGAGTAAATTCGTAAAAATTATATTTTTAATTAATAATTTTAAATATTTCGGTATCCTTGAATAATTTTTCATTGTCATTATCAACTTTTTTTTACCGTTCCACTGTTGCACACGAGATTCTTTAATCGGAGATTCATCTTTAGACAAAGGAATCAGTAATATAAATTTTAAAACAGCCTTAACGGTAAAGGACAAAGCAAAGATATGTGGATAGCTTGGATGAATTTAATGCTTAAAATTAAAATAGTCCTAGTTCTAACGTTCATACGATCTTTTTTTGGATTCTCAACGATTTTCATTGGTTGCGAGACTTAATATAATTATACAAAACATATTCTCTTAACATTGTAATGCTACGCTACAGATTATAGGGGGTTTATATTAATAAATAGTTGATAATACATGGATATAACCTTTTAAATTATACTAAATCGTTTGAATCATAACTCAATAATGTATTATTTCCAAATAGTTTTTATACTCCTGAAATGACGCCACAGTCATTGGTAGATAGATAAATTGACGCAAAATTATAAATTCATTTTCCTTTACTGTGTCCAATTAATTTGAGCCCATTTTAATTTTAGTTAGCATCGAAATGTTCATGATTACACCACTCCGTTCGTATTTGTCAACGACTGTTTCCCCCGAGAGCAACCAATAGAACTGAATGATCAAGGGGTGCAAATCTTGCTCTGAATATCACTAACCGTGGTGAATGTATAAAAATTTGCCAAAAATTCTATAACCTAGCGTTTCCGCTATATGGATTTCAAAAAATCATTTATAGATCACACATACGACTCATTTATATGTGCTTTTCTATTCAATTCTATTCAAAAACTTCCTATTATACAATTTAATTGTTACTTACATAAATATACTTAAACGATATAAAGGTTTGGAAATAATAACGCTACAACCAAACATATCCACTCTCCTTATTCTAGAATGAAAGTCCACGGAAACGAAACGTTGAGCAAGTGAGGGTAGTCTGATATTTACACATTCGGCTAACTATCTCGCATGCGCTCTTTCTCTTATAAAAGGTACACTAATGATGAATTGCCCTCCCATTACCATCCCATTTCTTCTCCAACTTTTCTCTCTCGTTTCATCGACTCTATGAATAGTAAAGTCTCAAATCAAAAGTATTAATCAAAGTATCAATATCAAATTTGACGTTTATGAACGGTATCTACATATTTCAACGTATATTAAACGTATATTAAAATTTGTAACCCTCATCAAGAGATCGTATGGACGATCAAATCGCAAGCGATATGGTCAAACGACGATCCTGGTATACTTCTACCTTCAACTACGACCGATAAATTTATCATGCATCGCTACCATCGGCAATATTAGAAACGTAAAAACTTTTGCCCAAATCAAATTAAAATTCATGTAATAATTGAATCAGACTAAAAATATGACAGGTAGTATACCTAAAAGCAGTTGAATTTCATACTCAAATTTCAATTCAAATTTACCTTGCCTACAATATTTGTGTTGACAGTTACTTTTATGTTTAATGTTTTATCATAACATTCACATTATTAAGTGATATAACAATTTTGTTTTGAATTTTTTGTTTTGAAATGTGATTTTTAACATACGTCACACAATATATTAGAGTTTAGGAATTCGCAAGATTTATTCACATACGCTGCAAAACACTTCATATCCAAGTCAAAAGTTACACAACCAGACGCAACGGAGCACAGAGCGAGGTCGTCACGCCTGGTCGCATGGGAAACCCTCCCCCCTGACCGATGGTGTCCAGTTACTCAAGATTCGTGATACGTTGGGATCGACTTATCTTTAAGTATTTTATGTCGCTTGGGCATTAATTATTTCAGCTACGTTGCACAGGAATCAATACGTGGCATACCCATAATATATTTTTATGATGAACAATTTCATATTCCTGCCTATTGCATCCTAAGTGAAGTTGTATTCGATAAAAGTAAGCGTCATTACGTTGATCCAGTGAATTATCTAATTAAAGTTAGGGTTTAGTTTCCACTGCAATTGCAAAGTTATAGGAACCTAGGACGAAGTCAATTTATGCATCTGCATTTGCTTTAATCTTCGAGCTTCGGAAAATGATAACTTAGCGTTAAGTTACGCGTTACGACGTTAAGCGTCTTGGTACAAAACCGTTCCTCTACTTCGATGTACAATGGAGCGAAGACGTATAATGGAGCGAACAGCATGTTGTAGAACTGCCGATAAACTGGCACGCATCAAAGGTTCCGATGGAAATAAAATTTTGTTAAGCCATACCTTGCCACTTTGTACCCACCCCTCGCTTATCGCTTCCTCGGTTCATTGAATATTGATTAGAATATTTCCAGCTAAATCAATTTTACTATGTGGCTAATTTAGGCAAGTACATAATCGCCAGCTAATTGCTATATTAGTTATCTCCAATGATGGGAAAATTTTTTGCTATCATATATCAAATGACATTTGATATATGGTAGCGTTGACAAAGCGAAGAAACGAAATAATTACATCAATGGCTATTAAATTCTTTTTTTTTTTTAACATGTTATTATAGGATTATTGGCACTGAGAATGCAGTTTTATTGCATGCTGATATAAGTGTAATCAATCAAGTTAATCTTTTAATCAACTGCAACTCTGCCTCACTGGAAACTATTTTAACATATTAAAATGTATTTGTTTGCATTGTTTTGTACTCAAACACACAAACAATGAATTTCAAAGTAATTTATTATAATAACATACCATATAATATGTAAGTGGTGATTTTTGGAGTTTTCGAGACTGCATCCATGACATTAACTAGCCTTATGTAACTATAAACATGAATAAAATATAATGTTACAGTTACTTCTAATATCAAATATTACCAATAGATTAACCTATTTATCTGTAAACACCATTTTTATCATTATTTCGCTGATAAAAATATTACTTAAAGGTGATTCATTGGCCCAGCAGACGAAACATGAGTCTGCCATAACATATGTATTTTATGTGAAGAGGGTAGATGACCTATTGGCAATCAAAAATGTTGACTCACACATCAGTAAAGATCCTAAATCAGGAGTGTAGGAATAAGACATATAATGCCACTTAGATTAGTTAATGTACTTTGTTAATAAAACTTTCAGTAAGTATGAATAGATAACAGAACTGTGTGAATGGGACTTTTAATAACATTAGCCCAGTTAAATTATGAACAGTCCATATTAGGCAGCACATAGTTTGTCAAACCTCCTTATGATTAGACAGACTGAGGCTACATGTTTATCAGGGTGTATAAGTGTTGCTTCACACACACACACACACATGCACATGCTTAGAGAACATTATGGAGAAGTCAAAGGGAAATATATCATGATATTTTTTCTACACTGTTAACAACTCATGAACAATTTTTAATTTTATAAATGCACATGTCTTCACAAAGAATTTGAACTGTTGACATTAGCAGTTTGAAATTAAATCTATGACTTTGAGTCCTTATTTAATAACTAATTAATATTGGTATTACTAAAAGTAACAATGTACTAGAAAAGCAAACTTTTCATACTAAACATAACAATGTAAGAACATAGGTAATAACCATATTGATTTGTCAATTTAAAACAAAAGTGTTGCTAGATTGGTACCATTTCAAAATGTATAATTAAACACAATGGTCCGATAACACAATAAAGTATGACTAATTAGTCACAAGTGTGAGTTAATTAAACTAGCGATGACTAATATAAGAGTGTACAGTTTTAAAAAATGTAAATGGATTAATTGTACAAAAAATATTTGTTCTAGTACAATTGTTAAATTCTGGCAATACTTATTGAAGTGTAATACTTATTTAGGGCAGAATAATAATAATTTCTAGTTATCACACTGGCTTACAGGTAATTTTAACTTCAACCATATGCTGCATGGTTAATATAATAAACACCCACAATTATACACAGAAAAAGCATGATCATGGGTATCACTTATGCCTATAAATATACTGAGGTAGGGTAGTGTAGGAATATCTGCTATAAAAAAAGATCAATTTATCATGATTGACACCATATATTTACATATATTTCTCATAGTCCACATAGGCAACACACAAGACCGGAATAAGTGACACAGATTGGAGGAGGCCTATGTTCAGTTGTGGACGTTGTGGACATTCAGAGATTGACAATGATGATGATAATTTATATTTAGCATTCCCCCCTCTATTAGCTATCATTTTGATATTTATCCTCATCTTCTTCATCGTAAAATCTAATAAATTGATTAATATCAGAAAAAGGGACAAAAAACTGTTTAAACACTATCGTCCCTCTTCCTTTGAAATTACTATCAGACATATTATTGTCATATCATTGTCATATCACACCAGTTACGTTAGGGGCTAGACAAAAAACATTGAGTGTTAAATATATCCATCGTTACAATCCTGGCATCATTACTCTTGTCATACATTTAGAACAGTTTTGGAGACCATGTACCTCCCCCACCACTCAGAACTAATGTATAACATTTCAATATTATACTTTCAATAGCAGCATTACCATTACTCAAAATTTTCTAAAAAACTGATATACCATCATCATCATCACCCTATCTCAGTCCACTGTAAAGACATAGGTGACCCCCAATGAGTGCTGTCATTGTATAGTATGATAATGATATTATCATTATTGTTATATAGAGAAAGGTTGTCACATTGACATTCATAACCACATCCATTTATGTTATAGTTGGGTAAAAAAATAAAACCATGCCTGTAATCCACGAAGGGGTTGGCAGAGGAGAAGTACACTCCCACATTTCACCAGTTACATTTACATCTTATGGAAGGTGGTGAGCCTATTGCCACACACTAGGCACAAATCCAGACTCCGAGTTACTACTAGAAATTCTAAATTAGAAAAATCCAATAGTACCTGTTCTGGGATTTAAACCCAGGACCTCCCAATCAGCAGTGGCGCTTGCAAGCACTCAACCAATGAGGCATCAATTTTTTAATTATGCCAGTTAAATTACTTATGAAATGGAATACCAAATTAATCATGTAATATTAATACAATATTTAAATAGAATTTTGAGTAATTCTGACTCACCTCTGCAGTTGTGATGTGTGTTGGTAAATCCTCCATACTTTTGCTGAGTTTCGACAAGTTCAAAGTCCCATACCGACTTTTGGTTTCACTGACACTCGAATCAGATCCATCCACATAAGGTTCGTCATATATGTGCTCCTTTACATAAAACTCTGAATTCATGACCTTACACTTGCAATTCAAATGGCAAATGAAGCCCCCATTTTTATCATTGTCTCGACATTTGCTGCACTTCCCTTGTGCCTGATTAGGAGTGAATGTTGACATATGTTTGATATTGTTCAAGCTGTCGTTACTGCATGAACAGCTGGTACCTATTGAGTTATGTGGGTCTGAATTAAGTCTTGTATATGGCAAGCTTGTCATGGAGTTATTAGTTACTATGGCACAGTTTAATGAATTAAAGCATTTTGAAAAAGGGTCTAAGGGTTCAGTTGGTAGGGTTCTCTGTGCAATATCTAATATTTCTGTGCACAGATAGTGAATTTCTTTTGGCTTTTTCCCTTTAGTCCCTATATCTGGAATATCAGAGACAATTTTGGTCTTCTCTGCCTCCCGCTGCTGAAGGACTTGCTCAAGTTTCTCTAACATTTTTCTTGGATCTTTTCGTTGTTTGTCTGGAGATTCAGGGATTGGTGCTATAAAAGTTCTAGGTGGTTTCTTAGGTGGTGGACCAGGTGGCAAAGGTTGTTTTAGAGCTTTTTTAAGGGTATCGGTTAATATTAAATGAGGATTCTTCTTCTCTAAACGCATTGTCTCACTAGATGCACACAGATCATTCATACTTTCTAAGTTAGTATTACCATCTGTTATATCAGCAATTTCTTTGCTAGATTCTCTAGAAGGTTCTGATTTTTCATTTGAGTTTTCATATTGTGCAACTAGTTGTTTGATTTTATTGGATTTCTCCTCATCGAGGTTCTCGGTTTCTGAACTCACACCACTATCAGTCATTGCATCTTGCTTGTCCACACTTTTATTACCTTTCACAACCTTAGCATACTGGTCTAGTATATGTTTAGGTACTTGTGTATCTGGTATTGAATCAGTGTTAATTTCCTGGACTTGTCCTACTATGATTGACTGTGTACTAATGGGAAAGTTATCTTTTCTCATTTGGTCCTCAATGAAATCGCCTAGTAGTTTCAATCTCTCCTTAGTAAGCCTCCGCTCGCCCATTTTGAATGAAAAATCACTGGTTTCCGACCTACCGTTGCAGCTGCCGTGCCGTTTTGGGCTGTGGCTTATTTTCTGGTTCCGATCGCAGCGGAACGCGTGGCTCCTGTGCAGCTTCTTGCCGGGGTCGCTGGTTTGGCGCGTCAACGACTTCTTCGTATCGCTAACACCCCGCTTCACTTCATTCCTGCTATACAGATAACTGTCATTCGGCTCCGGGCACCACTCGTTCTGGCTGACAGCATCATTGTAATTTTCATCATGCGACGATGAGTGTTCACTAAATTGGTTATCAATTTCATTTTCCTTATCCTGCAAGCTAACTTTCTCGTTATAATTCGCCACCGAATCTATTTGTTTACACAGGTTTTTCACGTTTATATTTGTTTTCTTGGGCACCAACGATTCGTTTTCTATATTCAAATTTTCGAATTTACTCTTTATTGCCTGTACCCTGTTTTTGGACGATATCATTATTTCCGATAAAAGAAATGCATTTTTATTAAATCGAACACACTTAACACAACACGCGATTTTTTATGTAACAATTTAACACTTGCTAATTTATTCTGTTAAGAACACTTGAAATATCACTTTATTTTTATTAGAAGGTTGATAACGAACAGATGTAACATGTTTTTGAACCTGTTGCACTTGTTTTTTTTTAACAAAACAGTCACAGGAAGTGGGCAATGCCTTTTATTTTTCTAAATAAACAAAACACTAGTTTCACTTCATCCGTTAAAGTTACGAAACAGAGAACATTGTTATTTTACACTGAGGAACTATTTTGAAACACTATAGACTCGCGTTTTCTGCTTGACAGAAACATAAACAGTTGTCTATCCAGGCTATCCGTTTTGTTTCGTATCAAGTCGGATCACGGCAGTATAACGGTTGCCAGTATGCGTTTATAATTTGCCTACGATATTTAAAAAAAAAACCGGTACTTTAATAAATTTCAAAAACGTGATGATGTCCGTTCATATTTTTTTCTTTTCATAAATTACTCATATAATACATTTAACTTCAAAAATTAATTACTTGCGCTTATATTATCATCTAGATTAATTAGGAAAGAGTAACAATGTAACAATTTATCTTTAAAACTAAGATGCTTAGCAAGCCAAGGTGATAAAGATTTCATTCTGAAATTCTGTACATGTTTCATTCTAAAAATGTTGATTATTTAAAATAAATATACTTACCTTTCCGTCATTTAGATATACTTTGAATTTCCTTATTTAATGGGAAATGCCATATGACATGTCATTTCAGACTATACAATTCGTTTTTATGACGTTTCTTCTAATTTTAATTCGAATACTAGGTACGGCTTTTATTACATTCCCATTATTTCAAAACTATTCTTTCACTATTTTAATAAATAATTCCAATATTATTATAGAGGCAAGATTTAATAATATATATCCCGAGTCCTAATAATAATAGTGAATATTTAACAAGATACAAAAAAAATCAACGCCATCTAATGAGCAATATTCGTATTAAGACATTCATTTATTTAATATTGTTTCGCCAAACTGCAATTTGTACTATACTTTAGTTATTAATAAATATTTTAATGAAATTAATATTTTATTAGTATTTTTAATAATTTTAATCCAACATATAATAGGAAATTACTTTACTACGACCACTATCATACCACCACCATCTATCAGCAACTATCAAAACTAACTCACACGTAGCTAAATATAAACAACAGATGTCAGCACGCTGACCACTATCTGCTGTTGATTCTAGTTAATTTTATTAGATCAGAAATTAAGGCCGCCATTCCTTCACACTTCACAAATCACGGTCACAGCATTTTATATTGTAAAACGGAATTAGTTCTGGCACTGTGTTGAGTAATATGGTCAAATACTAAAATACTATGACGGCCATCAGTCATTCTGATTATATCATAACGCCTAGAATTCGAAATTACAGAACAATCTGTTTCACTTAAACATAACATTGACGTATAAACTTATAAGGATTTATCTATAACTATGTAAACGTAACATCACGCCTGTAATCCCCGAAGGGGTAGGCAGAGGAATGTAGTACACTCCCACGTTTCACCAGTTAC
>DWDT01001977.1:0-14602 GCA_018245595.1 Microceris scylla | reverse complement strand
TTTAAATTCTTAAGTATCTATGGCTAATAATAAAAATATTACGATTTCTTTATTTCCAAAATGTCAAGGCAATAAAACTATAATGAATAATAAATTTATAAACTAACTCTGATTGAAAGTGATTAGTGATTAGTGACATTCTTGGAATTTTTAAAATATTTTTTAGCAATTTTTTTTAAGAAATTAGCTTCATTTTATCGTTGTTTTGGTAACATAGGTATTATAATAAAATTAAGAAAAGACAATTCACAGCCAGTTAACGTAAATATATTATTAGTGACAAACTGAGTATAAGGTTTATTTATAGTTAGCACTAAAATGAAATAAAGGTTTGTAGAGAACCGGGTTATTTATATAAGGTTTAAGGTTTTACTTTACCTAAATTATTTTGAGTTATTGCAAAGTCACTTTAATTTATTAGTACGGTAACAATATAAATGATTTGTACTTGCACTTTAATTAAAATACAATAATATATTCGAATAAATATATGTAATTTTAATAAACTATTAAGTATGTCGTCACTCGTCATGTCGCTAGATTTTATACAGGGTAGGTAGGCCCGAGTCCCAAATATCTCGATACCTACTTACGCGATATTTATCGGTATTTATTTATTTCTCGATATTTCGCTACATTTATTTGTTATAATATACACAGAATAGTATAGTATGAGTAAAAACTTAAAATCACGCCTGTATTCCATGAAGGGGTAGGCAGAGAGGTATAGTACATTCCCTCATTTCATCAGTTACCTTTACGTCCTACAGTTGAATAGGTGGTCAGCCTACTATTATTGTCATACACAGGGCACAGATTCAGACTCCGGGCTACTGCTAGAAATTATATGAGAAAGTCTAAGTTCAATTCCAACAGTACATGACCCGTGAATTATAATAATATTTCAACACCCTAATATAATGCTTTCCTAAGCTTATCCAAGCTTTATGCCTTAAGCCTTGACTATAAAGATATCAAAGGGGATCCGTTGTGAATTGACTTACTTATGTAAGATCAAAGCGTGAATTTAGAACGTTTCATTCAGAATAATAGTTATGATTATTATACCGTCACCTCAGCTCCGTTACAAGGTAGGCAGAGAGCACCGCAGCCTAGATACCTCTAATATACTTGACGTACTAGGTTAAAC
The DNA here is from genome assembly GCA_018245595.1 of Microceris scylla. Taxonomy (NCBI): domain Eukaryota; kingdom Metazoa; phylum Arthropoda; class Insecta; order Lepidoptera; family Hesperiidae; genus Microceris; species Microceris scylla. The sequence continues at coordinate 13,452 of DWDT01001977.1, read as the reverse complement.
TATTCACTTATATAGCATTACTATACTTATATAGGTACAGTACATGTAGAATATATGCAATTTAATTAGTTAATAATTACTAGATTTTATTAGTAATTTATACTTAATAGATTCTTGTAGATAGAGAAGCGTGACTGGCAAAATATACAGAATAACAGAACAACAGGGCAAAGGAAATAACAACGAAAGACATACCGTGAAACCCTTGTATTGTAATACTCGTATGTAGTAATATACGTATACTAATAATAACTGCGTAAATCTTCAAGGTATTTGTACTAGGAGCTGGTACAAGGTGGAGGCTTTGCTTAAATCTGCCATCCATGAAATGCCACCCATTTCGATGCTCTGTTACATTGATTGAACCGTGACTAATGCCGCTGTAGCACAAGATAAGCCCGGGGACTATAAAGCTATCAATGGGGATCCGAAGCGTACTAGTTTAATTCATACTGCGAGATCAAAGCGCTCCACACATTTGGCAACATGTTAGATTTATTAATAATAAAGCTATCCAAGGAGATAGGGTTGTCATAAATTACAAATGTTAGTATATATTATTGTTATTTTAAAGTCAGGTTAAGGGTCTCAAGGGGTAGGCATGATTATATGTACTAGTTAATTGTATTTCGGTAAATTTAAGTTTGGCGTTAAAATTTTTTTGTATCGGTAATTATAAATTGTTGACTGATTGTATAGATACATTTAATAATGGGTTACAAATATGTATAAGATAGTGTAGGTATACATATATTTATCATCACATATTAAATGTAATATACTTGATGAAAACCATATTTGAGCGTAGGTACCTACTAATGCAGACCCTATATGTAATTACAGGGTATAACTCAACGACTTTGGATTAGACTAGTTTAACCTTCAGGCGTTCATCTGATTTACGATTGAAATATCTCGCTATTTGTTTTACTATTGAAGTTGTAAATTTAAAGCCATGACATTGATATAATATTTACCCTATGGTTTCTATTCGTAGATTGTATATAAATTATTACTGTTTTGATATCTATGTCATGATTATCATTAACTATTTTATCGTTCCAATGTTGGGCACGGGCCGCTTCTCAGAATGAGAAAGGTTGAGGCCGTAGTGTGCCACGCTGGCCAAGAACGCGTTGGCATATTCCACACGCCTTAGCGACAACTCTACTAAGATGTGCACGTTTTCTCACATTGTTTTCTGTTACCATTTCAGCAAGTAATGTTTAATTTTGAAAATTAATTAATTAAATTAATTTTTAAAATTTCATTATGGAATTTACTTCTAAAACCTAAAATTTGAACCACGGACCACGAACTATTAGGCTACATTGTCCACCATTAGGTCTGAAGGGGTCCGTTTAATATTATACAATTATTTTGCGCTGCATTTTTTTAACCTGACGAATTCACCGACACGCGCCTATACCACAATTAAGTATAAGTTACAATCAATTTAACATAGGTATGATTTTATTATAAGCCGGAAGCTTGTCCAGATAATACTCAAAGCAAAAGTAGAATTTCTATTAATACCTATTTTCCTCGATTAGTAGTCTAAAATTATTCAAGAAAAGAGTGAACAGGTAACTCCTAGGCAAACGTGCTACATCCTAGGCTACATCTCCCTTGCAATCTAATAAGATTTTATTCGAACGCGAGCCTATTTCTATTTAAAAAACTAAATATCCATTCACATGAATTAATAGAACAATATCCATATCGTCGAGAAAAATGTCAAGACAGATGGAACTTTTACATGAGGATAGTAGAGCAAGGAAAAGTCTTATGAAAAAGACCTTTATAATTTCTTGTAAGGACCTTGGTAAGAGAGGGTTTATGGAGCATGACTGCGCACGTGCCGGAGGGCTGAAAAGGTCTCATTAATTTTCTTTTTTATCCGCCAAGACGTAGGTTTTCCTGTATTTCTTCTTTATCCGCGTTCAGCGCGTTGAAATGAATAAGAATTGCGGTCAACTAAATATGCCAAGAAGTTTATTAATCCGCTAGTAAAAATAAAAAAAACTAAAATACTTATTAATAAAACATATTAACATTCAATTCAATACAACGAATAAATTTAAACTAAAACAAAATACAATTTCGTTATAAAATTGTTCATATAAAGTAATTAACTATTATGCCTGCCGTAATTAACACATAAACGTTTTCTCATATACCTAATCTTAAATCTTAAACTTGAATATATAGATAAGATTAAAGAAAGAAAAGTATGAATGTGATAAGCACAGTGCTACCGAATGACTGATCAAACGAAAAAAAACTATTGAATAGTGCTAACAAGAGGATTATAAACATTACAAGATGGTGACCATTTCCGCTGTGTTGAGCCTTCTTGTTCTATTGGTAAGTATCACCATATTACTTTCAATATCATATTTATATTTATAACTGATATAGGATATAAAAAGAATAATCAATTTTATTTAGTAAATTCAAATTAACAATCGTCGTTATATTAATTTGTTTTATCTTTTATTATTAGATCTTCATGTTACTAGTGGCAATATCTTCATCTTTAAAAACCCGACGTATGTATGTATATACTCTAAATCCATTGTACTGTATTGTATTGGTTATTTAGACACAGCTATAAGTTTAGGAAAAAAGCATTATAATTTGAAACTCGGTACAATATTCGAAAAGACAATTTTATATTTATTATTATTGCCTACATGTATTTCAGTCAATTTTCTGAGTCTGTTCAAACCTTTGTATTCTAGTTGAAGAGGGTTTTTTGTTATTGAAATAGGAGAAATTACGCCCATATTGAACTACCCTTTTGTACACAAAGGGTAGTATGTATTTTCTAAAGAAATCTTTCAAGTATTGTAGGGTGTGAGCATAATAGAACATACATATACAATATGAATCACCCACTCACTCCATTTTCGTGATAAACTATATTGATGACCAAATTTTTGTAGCAACTGTATGGATGTCTAAGAATTTATCAACTTATAATAAATAATGTATGAGTCAGCTAATGAAGTTTTGAAGGATCGAATGAATGTGGTCATCTAGACGATATGAGCTCATTTAATGATTTATTTTATCGCATTACGGCCAATTAAAAGCTGTCTGACTAATTACAATGTCGGTGTACGTTTGGTCTTTTATTGTTATTAAAATTTTCTAGATTTTAGTTTTTCATATTAATTTGGTACGCAGTTCAAATTCAATATAAAAAGCAAATTTAGGACTTTATTGTATTTTTCTTTTTTATATTTTAATCGTTTTCCACTTGCTTTATATATTAATTTCCTATATTTATGGCCATACATTTTTGTCTATGGTATTTTTTTTTAAAATTATTTATATCATTGTTGACATTGAATATACATACATACATAGATTATAAAAAACGTTAACTTAAGTAGTGGTAATTTTATTGTAGAATTGACATAAATAATCTGCTCATTCATTTTTTACTATCTACTAATAGTTAATTTGTTAGCTGCCGTTAATCTTAATTAATAGGCCATTAGGCATTCAGTCGATTTGATTTATACATGCACGATTTAATAAATATTTACTGATTCATGAACCGTCTCCTTTATTGATATCTGATTGAACATGTTAATATGGATACATTATGAAATAGTCACTACTCAGTTATTATGTTGGGATTAGATATTACAAATGTAAAGATAACTGAGGTTACATTGTTTTTTTGAACATTAAACATATATTACGTAATTTACACGAATGGAATTGTCGAAGATGGCTGTACCTTTTACAAATGTAATCTATGTTTATTACGTACATGTAATCTGGTACTTTAGAATGAATACGGCAAGTCTCTTGTGCTTAAAATAATTATAGGTGGATTTTTTTTCAACCCTATTGCAATTCCACTGTTGGAATACGGGTCTCCTCTTATATTAAGAGGGTTAAGGCCATAGTCTGCCACGCTGGCCAAGTGCGGGTTGGCAGACATAGGTGGATAGGTTTCATATTTAGTATTTATAACATAAAATATTTAGAATTTCTTATCACATTGTTATTTATTAAATCATCGAACTCAGCGTATGTACCTATATGAACATAATGACAACAAGTAGAATCGTCTCAGTTCTGTAAATAAAACTCCTTTAACTTGTCTGTAAATAAAAAAATATTAATATAAGGCTCTATAAAACAAGCGTTATGTCCAAATGAGAATCTGTCTAGCTATTTAAGAAACAATAAAAAGACCCTCTAATACCACATATAACATAACGCCATAATATAAAATTGTAATGTGATGACTTTGTCAAATAACCTAAAAGCTCTCTTGTAAGAGGCCATTAACGCCGCGGTTTCATGTAAATTGAACATTTTATTTTTACGGCAAGTATAAAAATATTCAGAGTACTTCATTAACATTCTCGCACATAAAAAACCACAAAATATAAGCCATTTCAAGAAGTAGTAGCGAATCGGCGCCAGTTTTAACATAAATTCTTTATTTAGGAAGCGATTTACATACAAATAAAGCGATAAAATATAAAAAAGACGATCTGCAGAGCTTTTAAAGAAGTCCTTGAATATGGCATTATGGTATCAATATCATGTGTTATTTTAAAGTTATTTGTAACAGACACAGATATTAAAGGTTCTTTAAGATTACTAATGGTGTATAAATTGTATATTTTCTTACGTTTAATACGATAATATCGATGTACTTGTAATCGAATATTAACGGGGTTCTGTATAATTCATTATAATAGACTAGAGCTAGTATATTAAAATTTTCTTTTTCCGTATGGAATCTAAAATTTAAATACGTATGCGTTAAAAATTCATGTATAAATTTAATTCCCAATGAATGAATATATTCTGGTATTTTCCTAAATACAAGTAGTTATGACTATTAAGCGTTTTATGCCTGTTTTACGCGTAACAACACGCCTGTAATCTCCGAAGGGGTAGGCAGGGAAGTGTAGTACAGTCCCATATTTTACCAGTTACGTTCAAGTCCCATGGAATGGGTGGTGAGCCTATTGCTATGCGCCAGGCCCATTTTATATACATGATAATTACCTTTCATAGACCTGTATGTTTTTTAAGGCCCATTAGTTTAACTCATTGAGGATTTATCATGAGGTAACTTCTTCGCGGCTTCTCTGCGTTCATCTGAAGCTCGTGGAATGGGATCTCGGATAGGTCTAAAAATAGTTCGGGCTATTCCACAAAAACCTACATAAAATTAACTATGTTCCTATATAAATCGTTCATATAAATCAAACTAATTTTTAAGAAGTTAAGTTTAAATACATACATATATATGAAAGAATTGATAAGTATAAATACAGAAAAATAAACGTAAGATGTATTTTTAATGTCCTATAATTATAAATAAATAATTTTATTGGTCAATCTGCTTTGACTTCCCATTTTCCTTGTTTAAAATTAAACTTTAAAATAGTGCATGAAACGAGTATTTTATAGATGTATTAATTTTTATGTTGCATAATACGTACGAAGTAGGGTTGTTTAGATTTCATAGAGCTATTAAGACTTGGAAACAAGTATATTTGCAAGTTGGTACACTCTAAGAAATGGTAATCCCTGAGATAACTAAGATGAAAAGAATTGATGAAGACAACATTGAAAATATAACTAAGATTCTATATATAACGGACGAGAAATATAACGTGGGAATTACGCAAGATGTATGCGAACATTTCTATAATGACTAATTATAACTTGGATTGATTTTAACATACGTATTGTTATACTACAATAATTGAAATTGTTGTTTTTAATATTATTATCATCACGCCAATTCCTCAAAGAGTTAGTCAGGGCACCGAGTGACAAATATAGTAATAATCATATTTACACTTATTACATCACCGCTCTTCTATATATCCATGATTATACCTAGACATATACATATTTCCTTTAAAGCTGAAATGTGACAAATGTATCAGAAATCGAAAACAAACTAAATCACCTTCTGACTGTCGCTTCATTATTTAATTTAACTAATGTAGTTTCCATAAGCGGAATGCTTCTAAAATAGCCGATGTCACCTCCAATATAAATGCCCCTAATTAATATAATTATAAAAATATTTTGTTCAAAATATAGCCTTAAGTCTATTTTTTTGTTTTGTTCGCTTTGTAGAAATCTTATAAGGAAAAAATCTATTAATTTGCCATTTACGGAATTTCCTTTTATGCCTGATTAGTGTAATTTATTTAAAAAATGTAATTTTTAAAATTGATTAATTAATTCCAGTCTACTTCTATAGGTCTACCAATCTATAGCTCTCCTGCTCAATTTTGGGTTAATACTGAACGGTTGGCTGTGTAATCTTTCATGCTAGTTTAGTGAGGGTATATAAACTTTTTGCCACTTAGAAGACATTTTAGACAGCCTTAAAACTTGCAGGCTTATCGCAACATTTTCCTTCCCCTTTAAAGTTTTTTCGTAAAGCTAGAGATACGTGCCAAAATTTTGAACCCGAGACACGGGGTGTGGGAAGTATAGTTATAACCACTAAGCTATCAGTGTTGGTTATGTACAAGCATATACTACATTCGTCATAACCACCATCAGCTTATCTAAATCCACTGCTGAATACAGGCCTCCCCTGAGGAGCTTTTGCTCATCATCCCCACACTTCGTATGCGGGTGTGGTTTGGGACATACTGGGCTATGAAATAATAATATAAACCTGATTACGAACATAAATTTAAAAAAATGCACACTGTTATACCTTCGTCACAATTGACAAAGTCATTTTATATTGATAACCATATGTGACAAAACTTAAAACACAAAGATCGTACCACAGAACCAATCGACATTTTAATCACGATATTAATTCGATAGCCGTAATAAAGAAATGAATCGACGCGGGTCATGATTGAGTGTGAAACTTAACACAAGTTATAACTCCATATTGAATCTTAATGAGATAAGGTAATCTTAATAAGATAAGATAGAAATTGCATTATTTTAATTGAGATAAAATCATTCGCACCGTCAGTTGTACAAGTCATATAAATAGCAGTTGTCATTTTCGCCCATCTTATTCTGCAGGTCTGGAAATCCAGTCAGTATCGTCGATCTATCTATATTTCTATCTATACCATCTATCCATCTATTTCTTCTATCTTTATGCTAGATAAAATCCATTTTACCGTTGGCTATCAGAAAGCCATTTATATTAGCAACGATATTCCAATTTATCGATTACTTGTATAATTCATTATTTAGAAACAGAAGGAGCTTTCAGATGAAGTCCATTAAAGCTGTTAATTCTGTCTAAGACATCAGGGTACATATACAATGATCTTAAAGTTACACCCCGGACCATTTTAAATATACCGCCACGAAAAACCTGACTTACAAAGACTGACATAAGTAATAAACACTTAAATATTTTTTGTTCTTCTTCTTTTAAATAATAATATTTTTATTTCATTTCTTCCGCAAACAGGATAGTACTTATCTAGTTATTTCTACAAACGTAAACACGTACATTGTTATTATGTTTATAGTTTCATTATATTTAAAGTGTCGTTATATTCATAGTCCGTTTATATAAAATACATACATATATATTCGCCGAGGTAGCAACTGTGTCTTTTTGAAATAATAGATATCGTTGTCTTTAATCGCGTCCCACATACCGTGGGTGCTGCGGTGCTTTATAAAATGGAAATTGTCACTTTTCACCATCTGACTTCGCAATGGGCGACGATCGTAATCGGCGGCACACATCGGGAGTTTAGCTGCACAATGCCAGATGTGATCAACTTTGGCTCCCAACACTCACCCGTTACGGTCATGTAGGTAGTATTGTGTTCGCGTCTCGTCTCGTCGATGGCGACTAGCCGACGCCCCATAAAACACTCTGCGGTACCTAATTGGAGTTATGACTGCTTCGGCATTTCTTATTTATGTTGACAATATTAACCCGCGACCCGCATAACTGATTTCTGCGAACGCTATCGGACCATCAATATTGTACTGTATATGCGTTTGTATGATGTGGATATAAAAATTATTGCTCAATACAGCTGTGATTACGCTGCTCTTGTCGGTTATTTTATCATTTTGGATCAATGTTCACCGACCCTTCATGTGATCAGTGATCAGTTGGGTCAGAATGTACATAACGAATCAAGTTGTCCTACAATTTTAAACTGCCATACATGTTTTTTAAAATTAGTTATTTTTGCGTCTTCCGTACTTTTTCCTTTTTAACTACTTATCCGAATGTCGCCTTATTTATAAATGTACCCTAAAATTTCAACTCGATTGCTTTTGTTACTTATCATATAATGCGTTAAATATCTCAACATTTATGCATTTCGATATGAAATTATCGTGCGGACGCATTTTAACTGGCTTTAGTAAAGTGTGTATGTACGCATTGCCGTACAAGTTTCTCAATATAATCGTTAATCCTGCAGGTGGTGGGACGGGAGACGGTGCTCGCACTTGCGGGGACGCGGGATCTGCGCTGCGGTCGCCGGCTCGTGTCCGGTTTGTTCGCGCGCCCGAGACTGCCTCTAGGCTACTCGTACGTGACAACCGTGCCTCGTGGCGCCTGTCGCCTCAACGTAACCGAGATCGTTGCCAGCGATAACTACATCGGTGAGTACTCAAAGCGAAACGTATGACAGGGAGAAAAGGACTAAGAGGTCCAGTCATGTTCGTGACATAGAAAAAAACAGCCGAGAGTTATTCGCTATGACAAATCTAGATAGTTGAGAGACTTGATTGTGATAAAAACTCAGTGAGTCTGGATACCAGGTGTCTGACAGAGAAAAAAAAGTATTTAACCAATCCTGGAGAGTTAAGATAAGCTTGCATTTAATACTTTCACTGTGGTGTAAGAATCGAAAGCTGATGTTTCAAATTAATGTGATTTAAAAATAATTCGTTTGCGACACATCTCGTTGAGTTGTTAACAATCAGAATATGTATAGTTTGAGCATCAAAAGCATCAAAATACTATGATATATGTATAATGTGAATAATATTTTGTAACAGACTTGTTTATTTATTATTTTTAACAAACCATACCAATAATAAATGCCAGAGTAACTATCCATGTCTGAAACGCTTTCACGTTATAAGCGCCGGATTGATTTTATTGAAATTTATATGTAGATATTTTTATTTGTCCGGAAGAACGTAGGAACTGTATTTTATAGTAAAAAAATATTTTTGGCTTTTCTACTTTTCATTCGGAAACTACTATTTTTATTATTTTGTTATTAATAAAATCAAATCTTTTTCACGAAGTTTTTTTACAAAGACCTGGTTATGAGTTTATAAAAGTAGTTTTAATTACAATAAAACATGAATTACATTAATTTTTGCTGCCATTGAACAAGAAGAGTTGAACGACTTGTCATATAAATAATTAGAAACGAGATGTGCAATCTAAATACCATTTTTGTTATTCACATTGCTTACAGAAGCAAAATTAGGAAGCATCCTATTTATATAAGACATTAGAGATTATTTCTAAACTATTCCATAACGTATTTTATACTGAGTTGTATTTAATACTTCAATAATGACTATTAATATTGCCAGCCTATAATACTCTGATAACGTAATTGCACTTGCTAAGTGCAAAAACCGACCACTCATGCCAACACGTGGGCAACACGTTCATATGCCGCATTTTAATTTATAAATTCAGACCGACTGATAGATATTTAATGCGTATTAAAAGCATGATACTTCGATTCCGATGACTCCATCATATTACACACAACACACGTAATACACACATTAAAATACCGAAGAATGACTGAAAACATACGTATTTTATTTTTGTACCACCACTTAGAATTACTCGTCTAATGCTGAGTACAAAGTTCTTTGAAACACAGTCTTTGCTATTGAACGATGGTTCGATGCGGACAATAGCTTGCCATTTTACTAGACTTCATTCATTAGTTCACGGTGCTGAATGGTCCTTTGATGAAGTCAAATGGGCCGCAAACATGAGGATGGTCATCTACTTATCAATCAGTATTGTTGATGGAATTGATCGTAAATCATTTGCATTCACCACAATAGAAACGCCCACGTTGTTCTGGACAAATATAAATAGATCAATTCACCTTGCTATTATCGTACAAATCAATTTTGGCCAGCCGAAGTTACGACGTCGCGCTCCAAATAATTATTTTACTTGTAGTTAGCAAATGTGACGTCTTTTGCAACTAAGTAGTCACCAAGCGTCATATAACCTTGAAGAATCAATTACCCTATAATGTGTCAATGATTCATTTAAGTTTTAAGTTGGCCATCTGCCGCTTGATGTAATGTGCTTTAGATATTTAATTGAATCTCAAATTGCTTTTTATTCAGCCTTGAAGATATCAAATGGGTCATACATAATGAATGGAGAATTTGCTGTAAGTGCACCGGGGACGTATGAAGCTGCAGGAGCACGATTTTTGTATAGTCGAGTGGCTGGATTAGACTCGGTATTCGCTATGGGACCAATTCATCATTCTATAGATATAATGGTAAGTTTTGTTAGATATGAGAATGTCTTGTATAATTGTCAGTTAAATACAACTAAAACTTACTTTCAGATACTATACACACAACCGAATCCAAGCATTAAGTACGAGTATTTTACGGAATCGTTGCCAGGGGAAGTGGATATTGAGTCAGCAACAAAACCGAATGGGCAAGACCTATCCACCGTTCCCACGAAACATATTAGGAGACATCATGGTTTTGATGCGTATCCTAGATCTAATGGACCGAGACATCCAGATCTGGTTGGTTTCTCGAAAGAGCTAGGAAGTTCGGAAAATAACATTGAAGAAACTGTTGTCGGTACCAGAAAATTTATGTGGAAAATATTATCATTTACTCAATGTTCACGAACTTGTGGTGGAGGTTTTCAGGTAAGACTGTTAATATAGAAAAGAGTAGAGACAAAATGCTAGATCAGTATCAGTTAAAAAGGTTTTTTTCAGGTAGGCAAATACCGCTGTGTGGAAACTAGTACGAGCGGTGTCGATAGAGAGATATCTCCAGTCCACTGCCCAGGTTCACCACCAGCTGGGCGTCGAAGACGCTGTGGAAATGTTCCATGTGCGCCAAGATGGAGAGCAGCTGCTTGGTCTGCTTGTCCAAAATGTGGACCCGCTACTAGAACAAGAATTGTTGGATGTGTTCAAGATCATTCTAAAGGAATTACAAAGGTATTGGATGCATTAAAAATTGCCATTCTTAATACATTAAGCCCTCTCATGTTAAAAGCAGATTCACGTTCCGACTGTGAAATCATAAACGGTTCCTAAAACACATATATATGTATATCTTTGTAAATAATACATAATAATTACATTTTGTTGCTATTAGATTAGTGATCAGAAGTGTCCAACACCGAAACCAGCGACGGTAGAGAAATGCAACATACCAGATTGTCTCACAAGTTCAGGAGAAGTGAGACAGGTTGAGTCGAAGCGTCATCGAAGCCGCGAACGCACAGACACTTTCCGAGAAGGGCCAGTGTATACTCTATCAGTCAATAGCTCCGATTATGATATTGGCCCCGAGTATAGCTTCAGTGCGGCTGCCGGTTGGCTATTTACGGACTGGTCTGAGGTAAGATATGTGAATCCGCTAATATTATTTCTGCATAAACCTGATTTTAATTTGGAATTTCGACACTGTCATTTTCGCAGATCATCTTTCCTTACATTCTTTTAGTTTTGAATATATTATTTACGATTATTTAAATAAATATTGTCTATTTTAGACTTTTTATACGTTAAAGTACTAATTACAAGGATACTTGAATATCTGCCGTTCCAAACGCTTTAAACATCGCAGTATGCGAGTACATCTGGTTGTCAAGTTAATTGTGTTCATAGGTTAAGGGTTCCCTTAGAAATGTAATTTGCATTTAATATTTATATTAATGCATCTAAAGGGAATTTACGTGAGGCGTACGATATACACTTCCTCAGTTAATGATATTATGAAGTTACGGTGTTTTATTATCGGTGAATGAAATATTTGTCGTTAATTCTTGTCTATAGAACGCGCGGTAGGTGGCGTTGAGAAAGATTATACAAATCTGGCAATTTAAAGGTTTCGTCTCATTGTAAAGCGGATTAAATTTAGAAATAGTATTGGGAACTTGTTTATTTCTGTTGATAAAAGTCTTAATAAATAATTATTTAACACACTCCCTAAATTAACGTACCTACTCGTAGCTTTTTTCTAGTGTGTGAATGTAATTTTCACACATAGACGCACAATATATAGTGAATCTCTTTTATAATTTTTTAAATTAAATAATACAACTTCTATAGTACCGGTTTTTGGGGACGTTTAACTGTATAAAACATTAATAATATTCATCATGCAAATATTTAAATAATATTTATTGCATTATATATTGTGGAGTTCCAGAGGCAAATTAATGGATAAAAGGGATGATAATGATGATGATTATGATGATATTGAGGATGATGATGATGACGGTGATGGTGGTGGTGATATTGATGATGATAATGATATATTTCGGTTTTAGTGTGTAGGATGGTGTGTAGGCGGTGGTGTACAGACGAGGAGTGTTCGTTGCGCTGATCCTTCAGGCTGCGGACCGCGGAAGTCGCCAGAAGCATCTCGTACTTGTAACCCTAGAGTACCCTGTGAACCGCATGACGGCCAATGGTTCACTGGTATGGATTTTTAATTTTACTTATACTTCAACATTATCACGCCAGGTCCCCCACAAAGCAGGCAGATAGCATTTAGTGCCAAGTATCCCCATTCTCAAAGATCTGACGCGCTTCATCTACATTTATCATTCTTAACATACTGGTAATATTTACGGCAACAATGTAAATAAGATAGATAATGTGTGTACTTGAATTAATGATAAATACGATGACCACTTCAACGACGAATTTTATGCTATTACATTGAAGTGACACTTACGAATATAACCCAAACAATAAGTATTCTTACTTGGTTCTTCTGTGACTTAAAAGGGCGAAGCCCATGGTGTACCGTGCTGTACAATTGTGGGTTGACAGAATTTACACACATTAAAAACACTTGGTTAAATTTAAGTTTCGGCAGTTTTGTTACAATGATTTTGTTCACCGTTATTTTCAAGGGATATTTTCAGAAACCTTTAACGAAATTGTAAAGAAAAATGTGCGAGCCAAGATTTGAATCCCAGACCCTTGTTTCGTCGATATATGCTGTTTCAATGTCGCATTATTTCATTATATCGACGGACTCTTTGTTCCTTGAATCACGGGTTGGGTAATATTGGATTTTCTAAATAAGATATTGTTGTAGAATGTTCTAGTTGTGGCTCGGAGTCTGGATTTGTGCCTGGTGTATGGCATTAATTTCACCACCCTATTTCAAGTTGGGACATGAACATAACTGGTGAAACGTGGGAGTATATTACACTCCCTTGCC
>DWDT01001976.1:0-14603 GCA_018245595.1 Microceris scylla | reverse complement strand
TCTGCCAACCCGCACTTGGCCAGCGTGGCAGACTATGGCCTTAACCCTCTTAATATGAGAGGAGACCCGTATTCCAAAAGTGGAATTGTAATGGGTTGAAAAAAAAAAAAAAAAAAAATTACAAGTTAACTGAGTTTACCTGCATTTCTGTAATATGTCTTTTATTTATGTATAACAAAATTTTGACAGGGTACCCATTTAATTGAACATACACGTAATAAACCGAGTTATATAAAACAAAATAGTAATAGTTATTAAACTAACAAGGGAAATATTATTGTACGCAATTAGTCATTTTTTAGTTTGGAGATAATATTCACTAGCCAAATTTATCAAATTTATTGATTACTATGAATGTATCCGGCGAAGTCCATCCACTTAGCGTTGCATAATTCTTGATATGAGCTCTCCGAAGGGCGTGCCACAGGTCGCCAGCCACAGGTGGGGGCGCGGCTCACCCTCGCCGTCGCCCGCCGCCCGCCCTCACCCGCCGCCCGCTCTCACCCGTCGCGCTCACCCCGCCGCGCCCTCGTACCACGATGACTATTTGCTCGTTGCCCGCCGATAGTATTCATAGATTCTAAGCAGCTATAATTATTAGACGTGCATTACGAAATCCCATTGTTATATACTGGGTAAGTGTATAACTATGTTGCAAAAATTCCTCAAAAAACTTTGTAACATATAGCTACTACATACCTCACCTTATATATTAGGTAGTGCAGGTGTCGTAAATAAAAATAAGAGAGATGCACCATATTTATATTAAGATATTTATTAATTAAATTGATTCAAAATCACACTTGCATTAAGTACCGAAGCGGACAGGTACGAGCAACTACAAGCCATAATTGGTATTGTGGAACCTCCCCTGCTTCCACCACTTATCTTTAACTTTTCAACTTAGTAACAATTGGTGTTGACACTGCCTATTCTTTTGAATGAATAGCTTTAAGTTTACAGAATCTACAGTCTACAAGGAGATTTGTACTCTTCGGTTGTTGCTGCCGGTAATAGAAATAATGACATTTGGTTTTCTACATCAAAATTTCACAAGGGTCCTAATGAACATCAAGTGAAGGGATAGCAATTCTACGAACACCTAACAACAATAACGATAATAACGAATATATAATAACGATAATAACGAATACAGAAGAAACACGTGAGGTCTGTACAGATTACAGATAGAAATATTTGGCATTTGGTGTTCCTACCTACCTACGCTGTAAGGAATCTGGATAGTGGTATAATAATTTAAAAAGTTGTTTACATAACAAGTGCAAAAAAGCCTGTGGTTTCTCTGAAATATTTTTAATTCAATAATACGGTTACATTATTTTACAATAATTTTCCTTAAAGGTCTAGGATGTGCGGGAAATATACTATCGAGCTCATTCATTTCGCATTTGATTATTTCTACACCCAGTCCCCGGTGGTAAGGGGTAAGAGGTGAATTCACAGGTTCCGGTTACAGATCCTGCAACCACATAAAACAGAAGAAAACCATCAAAATTGTCAATCATTTTGAAGTAACCTACGCGGGAAAACTTGCTACTTTGACTGTATACGAATATAATTATATTTATGTAATTCACTTTTTCTTCACTTCAATTAAATATTATGAATGACAAAAATTTGCTAGAGGAGGCAAAAAATAAAATTTATTTATTTATATGCATTCTTCTTTGATAATCTCAGTTCATGTTTTTTTTCAGCGCGTCATCGTATAACCAGTTTTTTTCACGTCATACAAAATGGAGTATCCGATCATTATCATTAATAAAACGTATAAAACCTATATATGTCTACTAAACTAACAAAAATAAAATATTTTATTACTGGCATATTATACTCATCCGTAATATGAACACACTACGAGTACCAACACATGTGCGAGGGAAACACTTGAAGAAACAGTGCCCCAGCGTGCTCCATGACCCTCCTCTACACACTACGAGTAATAATAGTAGTCTATTCAATTTCGGCCATAGCGATTGCTATTTTCAAGTCTACACACTGACCTCTCTGCACCTTTAACCACCTACTAACGTCCATTAACAGCTGACCAGTGAGATGTCAACAACAAATATTTTACATTAAACGTAGTCAATACTTCAATACTGTACAAACGATACATAATATACCTACTTCATATATAATACAAAGCTACGTTATTACATTTTATCGACGCCTTTGCATTGCAAATGAACGAATGTGTGGAACGGCGACTAGCGACGTTGCCACGACGCATCAACATTTTATCGGTGATTATTTCATTCTGTATCAACTGGTTTACGACGCCAATGACTTTTTTGTAAGAATATGAATTAGGCATTATTATAATCAGCCGTACATTGGTAGAGCGCTCCACGCAAGTTCGTGTGTATCGTAGACAGGCTGCCGCGCGGCTGTAGATGGACTTTTGTCGCCCAGTTAACGAGTACATTATCATAAAGCGAAGGTCGAGGACGAGCCTCTGTTTCAAATACAAACGGTAGTAGATGCTTAACGCCGCGGCGATCAAATGAAATTAATTTAACTCCAATGGCGTTTCAACGCTGCTTTACGATTTTGTTGTGTTCCAAAAAAATAAATAAACATATTTATAAAAAAATATATAAGATAACTTTACTACCTTACTAATTGGTATAATAGACGATGGCAGTTTACTATTAAAGTCACTAATTCAAATGATGATGATATGCAACATAATCACGCGATCGTGAGCGTAAGACTGTTAGACGCAGGCTCTATTAATATTTTAAAGAACAAATCCGATTCCAGCGAAGCTATGGTGCTTACATATGTGTGTTATAACGTGTTTTTAACGTAATTATTTATCTCCAAAAAATTAAAGTACACGGGTATATAAATACAATGTATACAGTCACATAAGTATGTCCAAGCCTACGTAAGTGGTAGTCGGAAACTACCCGAATCTACAATACGAACTTGACATTCAGTAGGCTATTTGTGCCCTCATTTCAATACCAAAACAGAACAGAACACACGTAGTCCCGAATTCATTAGCAAGATATTCATAAATTCCCCTTCGACTTCAAAACAGACAAATATCTACGTATGAATCGCTCAAGTTAGCTACTTCCATATTACTTCGCCTTGCAACTGATTATTTGTTTGTTGTAAACAGTTTTGTTCTATATTAAGTTGATTTTCTGATATCCCTATTTTTGACAACATTGCGCCTGAATTCGAAAGCAATCTAAATTTAAAATTCAATGGAAAACCTCCTAGATTCTAGGAACGTATTACAATTGATATTGACAATTAGGGAAGCAGTGCTTGTGGATATTCGAGTAGTATTCGTGCTTATAAAAATACTTACACGATTTCATATTGATATATAGGTAAGTATGTATGTATCCACAGGTCTGTGGATAGATGTATTTAATACTAGACTTTCGCGTGAAAACCATATTCGTACTCCGATGTTAATTGAGAATTATCTATAAATTTCTGGAAATACTTCTTCTTAGCGTTGCTGTCATCATAAACTGTAACTGCACGCACCTTAAACGGATAAACAGCTTAAAGCGCATAATCGAGATTGAAGATTATGTTTCGCAAGCCTGCAGTAACAAGATACTTCGAGTACACCATGAAGGATACAAAGATAAGTTCCTTTGAGGGCGACCGTTTGAGGAGGTCAGTGATTTTGTTAATCTACTACGTCGTGATATGTTCGATCTTTCTAAGTCAACGCATGAGAATTTACTTAAGTACCTCGGACTTGCCTTGTTGTCAGGTTATTATGTGACTTACTGTTAACGGTTTTAAATGGGCCCAAGCGTAGGGCCAGGTCCCCGCCGCTGGACAGAGATAACTGATGGTAGTAATAAATATGATAATTAAATGAATGTGGAGGCTGAGTATCCAATGCGTGACTGTTGGCTATACACAGAGAATAAGATTAATTTTCATATTGAAACGAACATGAATATGAAATGAATATATTTTTCCAAATATGAAAGTAATTGGTTCGATGTTTACTTAATTAATTTGAATCTTTTAGGTAAGTATTTTCCTTTTCACTTTCTTCTTTATAGTTGAAATCAGATTCGATTGCGCGCCAATACTTACACAAACAATATTTGATATAATTTATTTATAATATGTGTTTAATTAAATGTCATTATGTCGCTGTTATAATAACGTTAAGACTGCTGCTGCTTTAACAAGTAAACAAGTTGCTCCTTATCGGAGTTTTTACAGTCCATCAAAGAGTTATCGGCTGTCGCCATTCAGAAATAGAGCATCAAATATTTATACTAATCACTGATCGGAAAATAACGAAGACGACAGCAGATAACACGACGACCCCAAACTGTGACTGTGAGCTGATCGGGCGGAATCTGACTGTATCGAAATATGAATAGGGAGGTATTTTGTTTGTGGAGTGGAGAAGTTGATAAGAAGTGCCCCCTGACCGCCGCTATCTTAAGAACGTCCTATCGCGGGCGCGGGTCGCGGCTGGCGCAATGTGGCTGCTCCCGCCCGCACTCCTCCACGTTGCACGTATTACATATCTGCTATATGGATTTCATTGGCTTACAACATGGCGGTATTTTCTTCGTCCACTTTGTTATTTCTCCTCTGTTAGCTGAAATCTGTTATTGCATTTCGTTATGCAAGTGTCGAAGTGACAATCTTTATTCCACCATGAGTAGGTATAGATATTTACATTGACGTGACTCATATTTTAGTGAAACAAAATGAAAGGACATTCGATTATATTAAAATTTTATGTTTTTCTTAATAATAGCTGTCAATGAATATTACAAGTATCGGTTGTAACGCTATTTATTTAAATTAGGTATAGTTATTTTTTAGTTCTATGATTCTAACAACGTTTCTATGATATCTAACAACGTTTTAATTTAATAAATTATATAATCACCATGTCTACACCGATTTTGGTTTACCTTGCAATTGCATACTATTTAGTGATACACTAGTATCTACAGTTAGGTAACTATTTTCACAATAATTTAGGTACAGGATAAATAAAAAATACTTTAAAACTTTCCAAATATGTATTTAACTATAGTCATTTGTTTGATAAAAAAATAATATATTATACTCGTACCAACTTAAAGTCATATGTTTCATATCTCCTATTTCCTCATTTCATGCCATGTTATTTTGTTATGTTTGATGGCCGCCTAATGAGTGGAATACTGCCGATGTCTGTTTCCGGACACATATAGCCTAGGCCTCCTCAAAGGAAGACGAAATAGGTTGTTCCTAGCCATATGTGCTCCATGTTAGGACGCAACTGCATTTTCCGGCGGGCTAGTGACCAATCGGTATCCTTTCATATTAATAAATTAAATGAAATGATTAGTTGGTTGCTGTAAATTATAAAAAAAAAACGTGATCGCTTAGTATAGTTACACGTATTTCGTTGCAACACTTGCAACACTATACACGAGAACACAATTCTTCACAAACCATAAGACAATAAGCTAAGAATCCTGAGCACATCACTACACGTTTTTAGTTCATATTATAGACATAAATATTTTGTACCAACTTCCGTTTAAAAGACAATACAGTATATTTTATTATTAAACAGAATATATTTAAACAGTGATAGAAAATTTTCGCTAGAAAGAAGTTTCTATTAAGTTTTTTCCGCCGTATCATTTGAATATGATAGAACTTTTATCGAATAGATTTGCGTTTTAATCACACAAATTTTTCTCTAGCCAAACAAGACTTCATAGTACATGCATATATTCATGTAAGTAATGTCTAAATGATAAATAGCTTTATCAGCACCATTTTTGTGCAAGTTGCGTAATATAGTGACTCGCACGTGTATTGTATAATAAGTACTCATTATCGGTTAATCAAAAAGATTAACATATACAATTCCAAAACACAATATGATAGCTGCTGATGTTAGGATATGAAATAATTTTTTTTCAAGTTCACATACAGAATAAATATGAACTGTACTGTCCAGAGTACATAGTAGGCAATACTGTCTATTTATTATTAAAACAAAACGCTAATATTCGTTTATGGTGAGTTCCAGTTTTAAGACGATACTCATTTCATGTAAATTATCAGCAGTAACCAATAAAAAGACAAGTAGATTACCTATTGTTTGTTGAATTATTTTATCATCGGTATAATAAACTAAATTGTCTAATCATAATTTAAGAAACTTTAAAATATAATGAGTATCAAATAACGACGAGATCAACGTCAGAAGGCAAAAAACTAGGCAACATAAACATTGCGTTTATATTGTTAATGATCATCAATATTTAAAATTTTAAGTTTCTATATATAAAGTTACAATTTAGAAACTTCATCATTTTATTTCACTAAGAAAGAAACTTGAAATTGTTTTGTATTTTACTAGTATTTAAGTTGTTGCATAAAAATGTAAATTACTATCACATTTTATTTATATTGGCTGTATAATAAAAGTTCCTTTTGCCTATGATCAAAATAAAATCTAAGAAAAAAATATTCAATGCGTTCACAAATAATTTATACAGAAAGCAAGATATAACATAAAGGATAATATATAAAGAATTAAAAATAATTAATACCATAAGTAATATTTGATTATTGTGTACATTATGAAAGTAATGTGTAATGAAACAAATTTGTAACTTGAACGTATACTATAGGATAGCGTCATGGCGGCGTCGGTTGGTGTCATTTATGACAACTACCTTACTGTAAACTGTTTGTGTAAGAATAGAAATGAATTAAATATCCTATTAACTGTAACAATATATTAAAAATCTAAGGTGAAATAATATAATAGATATAAGTCTTAGTAAAGTAGAAATGTGGCTTAAACTGAAGTAGAGAAATTTGTGTTAATTAAGAACATGGCTCAACGATTCCCTACTAGTGGTCCAAGTCCAGGTGGCGCGGGAGCTCTGCCACCTCAACGATATCCGGGGCCAGCACCTCCTCAGGGTTCTCCTATGCCGCCTAGACCTTACCCAGGCCCGACGTTTCCAGTAAGTGATGAATACATTCTTATACTTGAAGCAAACGTTTCATACCCATACATTTATTGTAGTATATAAATATTTTTCAGCTTATTTTCTCTGTGATAAAATTTAAGACACACAATATTAACTGTTCTTAACCATATATTCATATATAACAACAGTATATATGTGATACCACTACCATAATTAAAAACATGATGTGTATTCTTAGTTTAGGTTAGAAGTACATTTTAGTTTCAATCAATGGTTGTATATTTTGGATTTGCAGCGAAGTATTCTCACGTCAATACCATTTTTACATCTAATATTCATTCTTCTCTATTAAAATTGTATGGGCCAACCACTTTTCTTGTACAATTATATGTGGAAACAGTGAATTTACACAGGCAATCAATATAATTATCAAGTATACTTTGAAAAAACATATAAACTTAAAATAAATGCCTGGTCAACTATGAAAGCCTAAAAACTGTATTGGTTTGATAAGAAAATGTGAGTTAAAAGCTTGGGTTTTATTAACAATAACATCACACACATTATACAGGTAATTGAGATGCAGAGCTTACACTTTGTTTTGTAACAGTATTACTAATTTGTTGTAAGATATCACAAGTAAAATTCGCTCACTTAAAAAATAATGTACCATCTCATCTGCCTATCTCTATCCATTCCTGGACGTAGGCCTCCCTCAATGACCATTAACCACACCCTCTTCTCGACATTACAAATGATAATTTATCATCATCGTCATCATCATTATCAGCCTACTCCCGTCCACTGCTGGACATAGGCCTTTCCAATAGAATGCCACTGAGCTCGATAATGTATACAAATCACAAATATGTATTGAAGAAAACATATACATACATGTGGTTCAACTTTCACTAATCCAAGATCTTAATCCTAGAAGCATAATTTTATTTCACAGTGTGTGATGTCTAATTACACTCTAGATGTATGCTACCTAAATAAATGTTCAACAATGTCAATAATATTTATACTTTTCTATTCTAAACCAGTGCTTGCCTACTAATCTGAAATTCAGCCTTGCATTCGGGGGGCCCGGTATTCTTATGAATACCAAGCTCCCTTTTTGTAAAGAACTATGTGTAAGGTAGGTAAGGAACAGCACATTACCGATCAGGACATCCTCTGTTCAAATCACAGATTGACTACTCCTGGATTTTTCTAACTTAAATTTTCTAGAAGAAATTTTTAGCAGTAGCTCAGTCTGGATCTGTGCCTGCTGTATGGCTATAGGCTCACTACCTATTCCATGGGATGTATTTGTAACTGGTGAAACATGGAAATATACTACACGCCTCCTATATACCTCTTCGGGGATTACAAGTATGATTTATTTTATTAACAGTGAAAGATAACATTTTGAGGACACCTGCACACCATAGAAGTCATAAAAAACTTTCTTTTAAGTGTGTGAAATCTGCCAGCCATTTCTTGGCCAGTGTGGCACATTCCAACCTCAACAATTTCATTTTCAGAGGAGACCCATGTCCAACAGTGGAATGATATAATAAGTCTGGGAATATTTCTATTGATGGTTTCTTAGATCAGAATAAAAGAAGTTATGATATGCTGAAGCTGTTTTAATATAAAGTTGTCAATCTACTAAACTTGTTAAAAATATAAACTGCAGTGTAAATTTATTTTGTCTTCAAATACTCTCATTTATAGATCACTATTTTGTTTTTCTTTTATAACTGGCTTTTTACCCTTTTTTCTAAATATATTTCAATCATGAAATTAAAAATACAACAAAATAATTTTATAATTAAATTATTCAAGAATTCACCAAAAATTACCAACACAACAATAAAACTAATTTTTTAAAATAAAAACACCAACGGTTACCATAGCAACAGTTGCCATATCGAGTTTCTAAACGTGGCCGGTTTGGGTGTACATCAGTGGATGTACATATGTAGGCTAGTATATGTAAGAATGGCTGTGGTATATTGTCGAAATAAAATTATTATGCTTTTAAAAAAAAAAAAGTATAGCTAGAGGAAGGGGAGAGAAGAGCAAATGTGCGACGGGCGGGAGGGGTTGGCTCAGCGAGGAGAGGGATGGGTCTAATGGTACGCGAAAAATTAATTTTGGATAGGATTATAGTTAAATCGGTTCTTAGTGAGCATCTACGTCCCGATATGAATAACTGCCATATATTTCAAGTCAATCGGATATATAGTTCCGGAGATCTCGTGATGAGTAGTCAGTAGTATTTCACTTACATAAATAGATTTTTGTTCTCCCCTTTTGTTTTATGCTTTCTGTAAAAAACAACAGATCTGGTTAATTAGGGTTTGTGTACATTTCGTTTATAAATCGATATGTCAAATGAAACATACTTATGAAAATGTGCACTGAAACGGACTTCTTTGCCGTAAAATATATTGTGAAATATTACAGCAACGCAGTGGGTTCACTCCGCCTCCCGGTGCAGCGGGCGGAGCGGGCGGACCGAGCGCCGGCGGCGGACCGGCGCGGCCTCCCTACAGCGGGCCGGCGGGCGGCGCGGGCGGCGTGGCGGGCGGAGCGGCCGGAAACGCGGGCCCCGGTGCGGCAGCCGCGCCCTACGGTGGCGCACGCGCTCCGCCGCCGCAGACGCCGGCCAAGCGCCCGCCTGACAGTCGCGCTCCTCTTCCGCCCCAACACAAACTGCAGCATTATGGGACGTGAGTACTTCTGTGTGTGACTTTTTGTTTTCTTAAAAGGATATGCAGACATCTTCTAAAGTAACTCATAACCAGTCCATTGTTTACAGAGATGCGTACGGCGGCACGGCGGGTGCAGCAGGTGGAACTGGCGCCAAACGCAAGCGGCGGCTAGCCGACAAGGTGCTGCCGCAGAAGGTGCGTGACTTAGTGCCGGAATCACAAGCCTACATGGACCTGCTAGCATTCGAGAGAAAGCTGGACGCCACCATCATGCGCAAACGGCTGGACATCCAGGAGGCACTCAAACGTCCCATGAAGCAGAAGCGGAAGCTACGCATATTTATTTCCAACACATTCTATCCTGGTACGTTCCCTAAACATCCAACTAACGAAACACCAAACATTGAACTAAATACATAATAAGTTTATTGAGTAATTCTAACAAAGTATTCATTGTTCATGAGTAGTTACATGGTTTACTATATTACTTTAACAGGTCAAGGTGATAATGCAGTTGCATCGTGGGAACTGAGAGTTGAAGGTCGTCTTTTAGATGACTCTAAAAATGATCCAAATAAGGTTCTTATTGTCTTAAAGTATCAACAATAATGTATTCTATAAAAAATATTTCATTATTTAAAAGTGTCCAGTGCATTGTTTGTAATAAAAAAATCAAATTACAATTTTGCAGGTAAAACGCAAATTCTCATCATTCTTCAAATCATTAGTGATAGAGCTGGACAAGGATCTATATGGGCCCGATAACCATCTCGTGGAATGGCATCGAACGCTCACCACACAGGAGACAGACGGCTTTCAGGTAACCTTTTCGACTATAACGAGACAAGGCAGTAGTAAATTGATAGTGATGAGGAGTAACAATGACTTCGCGATAAATCGTGCAGGTGAAGCGGCCGGGATACAAGAACGTACGCTGCACCATCCTGCTGCTCCTGGACTACCAGCCGCTGCAGTTCAAGCTGGACGCTCGGCTGGCGCGGCTGCTGGGCGTGCACACGCAGGCGCGGCCCGTCATCGTGAACGCGCTGTGGCAGTACGTGAAGACGCACCGGCTGCAGGACCCGCACGAGCGCGAGTGGGTGGCGTGCGACAAGTACCTGGAGCAGATCTTCGGCTGCTCGCGGCTGAAGCTGGCCGAGGTGCCGGCGCGGCTGGGCGCGCTGCTGCACGCGCCCGACCCCATCGTCATCAACCACGTCATCGCCGTCGAGCCGCCGCACGACGCCAAGCAAACCGCCTGCTACGACATCGATGTCGAGGTGACGCTCGCACCACTTACTGCACCTCATACTTATGCTCCCTTCTTCGCATTACTACTATCGTTGTTGTTTTCGCAGGTGGACGACACGTTGAAGACGCAAATGAACAGCTTCCTGCAGAGTACCGCCAACCAGCAGGAGATCCAAGGTCTCGACGGAAAGATACACGAAACGGTTCGTAGCCGTATTCCGATATTTTTATCCTTTTTTATTTTATACGAGAAGCGGGTTGGTGGATGTCAGCGATCGCTGCAACCCGCATCTGACACTTGAAATATATAGCTTAAAGCTTAAAATAAAGAGCACTCTGCGGCAAACATCCTCGAAGTTGAGTTGTCGCCGATAAATAAAACAAGCGATATCACATATTCTTATAAAATGTATCTTATGTAGCGAGCTGGACTCTGATTGGCTTCATTCTTCACGGCCAAGCCTAAATGACCCCCAAAGCGTGTCCTTTTAAACTATTATTAATCTTCCACCAAATGCTAATACTTTATTTTCAAAATGCGACGAATTGATTTTTTTTTTTGGAATGTATGGTTTTTTCGCGTATCTGCAAAAAAAAAGGTATTGTTACATGTCACACGTAAGAGGCTCTGAAATAAATACAAATGACATCAATGATGACTTTATTGAATACATCGCATAGTAGAATTACAATTTAAAAAATTAAAAAATGAACTCCCACTCGTAGTTTATAAAATCACTCCTTCGGTATCGTAATTGTTGTTCGCTAATTTCCATTTATCAAGTAAATGCCACGCCAGTCCCTAAAATAGTCGTATGGAAGGCGTAACAACTATCGACAGTATAGAAATTCTAGAAAGTTCCATAACATCCGTGAACGTATTTATTCACGTATTGAAATGAACCTTATATCGCCCTATGAAGGTTCATATGACCTTACAGAGAGTTCTTTGTAATACTTTTCAAATACAGTAAAGTAATGCACAAAACAGTGAACCCTCAACGTTCCCACGCAAGGTTAGGTTATGTTAGTAAGAGTTTTAAGAATTTTATGGACGCAAGTACTATTTGTAAACAATTCCTACTAGCGATGCAAGTTATTCATAAAACTAAGTGAAACACACTGGAATTGTAATTTATTTTTTTAAAAATCATTCATATATTTTGCAGGTGGACACAATTAACCAACTGAAAACGAATCGTGAGTTCTTCCTCAGCTTCAGCAAGGACCCCCAGCAGTTCATACAAAAGTGGTTGGTCAGCCAGTCACGGGATTTAAAGGTTCGAACCACTATACAGTCGATAATCTTCACTTATCACATTTTGAATGTTTTTTTTTCTCTATAAAAAAATATCCTTACCACATACCTACTAACCAGCTGAATCGCTGTTTTGTGAGTTTTAAAATAAACAATGTTGAAACAATCACAATATTTTAAAAATCGTTCCGTATATCAATGGGTATTAAACATATTGAAATATAAGTCACTATTTATAACCATCTCATATACTTTTATGTGCATTTTTGGTCCTGTGTCATTCGTTTAAGTAACGTAACTATCAAATCGATAGTGTAATTGCTTTTCTTGGTTGGTAATTCATTTTCTGTTAAATATCTTGGAAGTGCGTGCACGTCGTGCAGCGTTACTTTGTATTCAGTGGTTGTTTACCGATATGTTACATCAGCGAGGCAGTGCTGTGCAAACGTTTGCCTGTGTATCAGCTTATGCAATAAAAAAATAATATATCGGCGACTTTTTAAATTCTAAACTTTTCTATCTTCACTAGAAATTACAAGTAAGTCGTCCAAGATATGTTGCCAACGTCCTCTACAGGTCGCTATTGTGGACAATATTACACGAATGGAAATGACAGACTTCATCATCATCATCAGCCTATTTCCGTCAACTGCTGGACATAGATCTTCCCAATGGCACGACACTGAGCTTGATCTTCCGCTCTTCGCATCCAACCACTGCCAGCCACTTTGCAATTTGTTAATCATTCTGCTAATTCTGAATAATTATAAACTCGTACAAGCTGTCCTTATGGCGTCTCTACGGATTGCAATTTTTTACTTCGATGCTCAGCTTTGATGTGTAAAATAGATAATAGCACCAATTTTAATAATTTGTTACGAGTATCGTTTTGAAAATGTTATGCGAACATTTCAAGTTTCGACAAATCAGTTGTTATAGCCATTGTAAATGGCAACAAGCTGTAGTATTCCTTTTGTTTTGAATAAAACGCATGTTTACTATAATTGGTCTATTAATGACAGAAGTTAACTGTCATACATAGTTGACATAAGTCAATTTTTTACTGTATAATTGTTACACAATACTTAAATAAGATGGCCATCATATATAATGATACAAGGTGCGATATCCGCAGAAGAAAATGCCCTTCGGTACTGATTGTTGCTCGCACTTATGGCGATGTTTTAACATTATGTACCCGAATATGTGGACTTTACAAAATTGTTAACAGAATGCTTTGAAACAATGTGTGATTGCGACACCACTTGAAAAAGTAAATTTTCGTTTGATCAGTACAACTATCACACAAGGATTCCTTGCAAGATTCTCCTTGCTCTAATATGTAAAATCTACCTTTCCAACGGAAGTTGTCCTGGTCGGATTATCAATTCAACTGCACGATAATTAAATATTATAAATTGTATACATATATCTTGATTCAACGTTTGAACTGTAAATTGGTAAGTAAAAGAGTGGTTAAATCGCATATTGACATTGTTCGGTCATAGAATTGGATACAATTGAAAAGTTAATCATGACTCACGGTTTAAACTACGCGCGGTGTTGACACGATGTGTCACGTCGGGTTCCACTATTCAAATTGCTCGGTAAAACAAACCGGTGCTGTGGTGAGATAATCGATCGCTAGGCTAATATTGACTTAATATTAATGTCTATCGTTTTAAAGCAAACTCATAAACATACGAATTTGCAGACGTACGGTACACATACTTAATGTGTTTTAATTTAGCACTCTAGTTTAGACGTAAAGAAAACGTGACCGTCGTCCTGTAACGAAGTGGAACGCACTCGAGGCCTATGCTAAGCGAGCATTAACCCACGCGTTCGTATCGCAGACGATGAGCGGCGGCGGCGGCAACCCCGAGGAGGAGCGGTGCGCCGCGTTCTACGCGCAGGCGTGGGCCGGCGAGGGCGTGGCGCGCTACCTGCACGCGCGCCTGGCCGCGCGCCGCGCGCAGCTCGACGCCGCGCTGGCGCCGCCCGCGCCGCACGCGCCGCACGCGCCGCACGCGCACCTCGCGCGCCTCTAGCGCCGCACCGCCGCCACGCCACGCCACGCCACGCCAGCCTTCACTATAAGTCTAAACCGTGTATTTTACGCCCAATAAACTTATTTTTAAACTACACCATGTTTTGTTTCTGTTGCCCTTGTAGATTTGATTATTGATCTCTCGATTTTCCATTCTCGATGTACCGAAAAAGGACTATTATATTTTACGTTCATTGTCGTCGGAGGAAGAGATCTCTCTACCTGTCCAACGGAAGGCTCAAAATTCACAGCATAGAACATTTTTAGTTTTTTACACATTAGATTAAATCATAAATGATTAAACTGCGTGAATATAGCAGCAACTCATGAATTTTCTTACAAATGCTACACGGTCTTTT
>DWDT01001975.1:0-14604 GCA_018245595.1 Microceris scylla | reverse complement strand
AGCCAAGTATCGACATGGCGATAGTGCTGCCATCAATCGTGCTGCGTTTCACGTCCGTACTATTGACTTATCTTCGATACGTTTAATGTCCATACTAATTCTTCTTCTGTTAATACTTCTTTTAAATGCAAACGGCCAGTTTAAAATTTCGATAATAGCAAAAAGCACACAATTAGTAGAACAAAAGGTGTTTACTTAAATTGTTAAGTTTAAAATTTGTTTTCCTATTGACTGCATCATGTTTGGCTGCGAACACCTGGCGGTAAGAATGCTGCAAATTGTTAAAAAAGGCTAACCTAAAACATTTTTAATGTTCAGCTATAGAAAAACCGACCTATCTTAAAATCTATTCTCTATTGCACCCTTTGATGAAAAGAATTATCGAAATTTTCTGAGCTTATTTATGTCATACATAGAATTTTTTGCAGGATCTCATGCTTGTAATCCAAACTAGTACTGTTTAGGTGGATCAGTCTGACAGCCAGTTAAATTCTTTTTGATATTAATCATATCACATAAATAGGTGTTTTCCAAATTATTTAAAAAAAGGAGAAAACAGTTTGTGAACATTTATTTACAAACAATAAGTTCAATCATAATGTTAAACAATATCCATTTCATTTTTATCTTTACATTAATGAAATAATTTACTAAAATTACTAATTGCCCTCACCTAATAATGATGGGGAAACAATGCAGACTTGGTAAAGTAAAATATTAGGGCACAAGAGCAGTTTTTGGTTCATCTACTTTAATCTCTTGAAGAGGTCTTTGTTGACACAGTGGTCCAGTACATGGATGTAGTCAATCAATTCCTCCTCACATGTCTCGGTGGTTTGTGAACGTGAGTTGACACGATTATTGCACTCCTGGTATTTAGACCACAGAGTCTGAGCTTCAGGTTTCTGGGAACACTCTTCCTGTGCAAGGAAACAATTTATTTAGTATACATGATAAACAGGTCAGTTGAAACTCATCATTGTGTATAACTGCACATTACAAGACTATTGTAAATGTCTTCGATACAAAATTATTTTACATAGAATGGAAATAAGTCACCTTCGAGGATATCATTTGAACAGCTAATTACTGAGATGATTACTTCAAGTTATTACTATACTACAACATAAATAATGATAGCACTTGTATGTAAGTGACAGCCTAAGTGTAGTTTTCATCATAAGCTTACTTCAATAACAAGTAATTCAATAAAGTATATGTGCAAAATATGTAAAAATACTCCAATAAATAGAGCACTTTAATATATATCATCAAATGCTCAACTAAACATATACTAACATTACTACAGATCACTACATTTCAGTACTCAAAAATAATAACAATGAAACCTTCAAAACTGCTGGAGCATGTTTAGATTTCATGTCTTGTGTTGACTTCTAGAAAAATGTGCAGTTGTTAATTATTGTTAACCAGACATATTGGTTGTGCTTCGAAACTAAGCAACCCTCTCACACTCAGTGTCAATGAACAGGATTGTCTTCACCATATGCTTACACAATACAGCTGATGGACAGGTCAGACCTTTTTTAACATTATGTCAGTGCTCAACAGTTGTCCATCCTAGAACTTGATCACATAATGTTGTGAAGTTTCATTTGCTCATGTTCAAATGTTGAAGCACTCCAAACAGGAGCACCACATACCAGTGCTGTAAGTGCTGTTGCTACCATATGAGTATAGTAAATATTTAGGACATTATATGCACACTTGGTTAAAATATAATATTAGATGATAGTTGTGTTTATGAAAGTTTAATACTATTTATAATTTGAACACTACACCATCAGACACTTGATGCACTCAATGACATTTATGCCCACCTGTTTTTATTTCAACATAGGTTTGTTTTTGATCGGAGGGAAAACATAAAGAATGAAAATACATCATAATTTGTGTTCTTGGTACCACTACAACTCTACTAAATTTTGCAGGTCAAGCTCCAACAGTGGCATGTTCGTACTGTTGAAAATATAATTAGCCAATAATAGTATGTTATATGTTACAGAATTCAATATGTATTGTAAAGTAATAAAGATCACATATTTTACACACAGACATTTTCAAAATAATAATAATATTATTTGTTATTAAAATAAAATAAAAAAAAATCATCTATAAAAAAAAAATTCATCTAAAATGTCCTTTTGAGCCATGGTTCCTAAAACACTGACAGCATTACCTCGCTGAATTATAAGGCTATATGTATCTTCTTTAACAAAACAGCATACAGAAAATTGAATAAAACAACATTATTAGACAGAATAGAAGGGAGTGAAAATGTCACAATTCAAAATTGAAAAGATCATCCTTCCAAGAAGGTATTTTTAATCAATGAGATGGGATTATAGAATTGTAGGGGCTAACACAAATCGAATTAGTCTAAGGTTAGTTTATTGATTATTATTAAGTTCAATGTTAAATTAAGACGTAGGACAAACTTCAGTATAAGGACAGATAGAGAATGTTCTGCACTTGGAAGTAATGCTCACTCTCAATTGCTGTTGGGGATCAACCAGTTCCTGCTCTTCTCCTTCTTCTTCAGAAGCCTTCACCACTGGCACTATCTTCTCAGCCATTTTTCCTGCAAAGAAAATGTGACTATAAATTCTTTACAGTCAAATTACGTTTTGTCCTTTTAAAACAGAATTTAAGCGCGTACATAAGTTAAGAATCGTAAATGTATCAAAAATCAAAATTACCAAAATCGGTGATGCAACAGTGCACTACCAGAGAAGCAAATGTTGCTATTAATTCTATTTTAAATGACACCAATCACTTGCCAGGAACAAGTAAATTGTGTAACTTGCTAGATAATTAGAATGTATATTTTTGCAACACTGAGCAAATGCTTTTAACAAAGATTTTAGTTTTTGAATCTGTTACTGTCATCATCATCATTATCATCATCAGCCTATTCCCGTCCACCGCTGAACATAGGCCTCTCCGCTATGTGATTGGGCGATATTATTTAGGACTTGATTTAATAGGAATCAAAATTTTCATATTTAATTTTGTAGGAAATAAGTGCAGATCTTGACCTACACTAACAGAAAGTATTAATATAGAAGGCTGGCAATAACTTTTTAAAAAGTGGTTTAGGGCTAGCCAACATAAAGAACGAAGAAGCAACCATGAAGTATCATAATATTGAAAATTTGTGGTTCAATAATAACCGTACTTTATGATGTATGTAATTGAATCATTATGTCAACATTATAAATATTTTTTAATTGGATAAAAATTGACTACGTGTTATATTGGTTCTTTTAAAATTTATATTACAATATTGTATGCAATTTTTATGTGAAAAAAATTATTACCATTATGCGAACATATTTTTTGTCTGTATTCCATTTCATCATTTTCATTTCATACTTCGTGAAGCTGTCACCATGGAGAGTGCTTGTATTAGAAATTTGTTTTATAATTCGATGTTGTCGTGTTAATTCAGTGGAATTCTCTTTCAAACCATGCAAGTAGAATTAGTAAAGTTCCATTGTATCTAATACTTAATATGACATTGCTGAGGAGTAACGGTTTTGAGTAAAAAACGCAAATATCTACAATTTTATAACATATTGTTTTTCAAAACATTTCAGGTTTGTTTTATATAGTATTCTGTATTTGTACTTATAATTTCAGGTTTTGTCTAGCATAGGGATTAACATTCAGGAGATATAATGGCAACGTACAGAAATAAAGTTAATTGTTGAGGTTATATTTTATGAAACATTATTTGTATTTTTGTCTTTCAGAATGAATGGAGGAATGGAGCATAAAAGTTCAGGGCACAATGCTGTGCTTCATAAAGCACCCAAAAACTATAAACTTCTCATAGATCCTTTCCTTGTGAAGGGAGCAACAAAGCTATACAGATATGATGGTTGTGTGCCTGGGGATACTAATTATGCTCCTGTTCAGTGCAGGGACCCGAGGTCTCAGCTCTCTAGGATCTGGAATAAGTTGGAACCAGCAGATTTACCAGTTCCCAGGTATTATTTTTGGGCCCAAAACATCGACATACATTTATGTTCACTATGAATGATGAAATCTGATAAATGTTAATATTCATTATTATAAAGCTTCTATTTGATGTCTATGTCATATGCATTCACAAAATAGTTTATCAAAATAGCTTCAGGTAAAAACCTGTTGTAAGTTTCTTGCTATTTTGTCTTCCGATAGTAATGCATTTATACAGTCTAAAGAATATTGTTAATGCTTCAGTCTTCAAATATTATGATTTTGAATAGATTCTAACTAAAAGTACATATATAAATAAGAAGATTTGTCCGAAAATGCATAACTTTGGTTATAATATTCTTTGTTTTTATTATACATCTGTCATCAGAGGTACCAACATTAAAGCATTTGACATATATTCAATGGCGGGATTTTTAAATTGTTTTGCTTTTTACAGGTTTAGAATCGATAAAAACTACGTGGGGATTCCTCCTCAAGTAGAAATTACAATAGGAAACTTGAATGACAACATAGATAAGGCATTTTTAGCCGATATGATGAATAAAGTAGGACCTTGTGAGGAATTGACAATATTTTACCATCCAATTACAAAGCGTCACTTGGGATTTGCAAGAGTAGTTTTTGAAGATGTGAAATTTTCTAAATTATGTATAGAAAAATATAATGGAAAGTCGGTGATGGGTCAGGTATGTACTTTAAATTGCCCTGAAACAATTTTTTCTTTTAGGTTTAAAACAATTATATAACATTTATTTTATTTTGCCAGTGTAGTAGCATTCTCTAAAACATAACGTAATATTAAGCCTGTATTTTTCCAATGGGATAGTTCAGCGGTCGGCAACGTTTTGGCAGGCAAGGGCCACAAGGTGGCAAAATAAACTAAAGGTGGGCCACACTTGTGACAGTAACCCTAGAAGCCCAATATAGCTGTACGTAATTGGTCATAGCCCATAAAAAAATGAAAATGCTATTAAAGTTTTTAAAACATACTTTCCGTCATACAATTTTGGAACATAACACTTTTTGGTGGATAATGCTATGAAAATATAACGGGATGTCATATACTATCTCGGCCAGTTTTAATCCTACCTACCAAACCATTATTTTGTCCAGTCATGTTTGTACCTCCCTCAGTTGTTACACTTACCAATCTTTCCCATGGTATTGCATTGATACTAGCGCTTGTTCTAAGTTACAAAACAAACCTTCCCCTGTAGTCGTTCCTTTCAAACTAGATAACTGTAAAGCTTGACATAGACATTAAAGTTCTTATCAATTCTGCGAACAAATATTAAATGCTGAGTAGTATCTGAAACATCATTAACTTCATTGGTAGCTAAAGAGAACCATTCAAATTGTTGTGCTTTTTCCAGAATTTGCTGACATAAATTATCACCCAAAACTTGACTGTTACAGATATTATGAATACACACATTTTTTGATATTTATAATTTATTTACAAAGTATTCACGGGCAGCTAGTAAAACCTTTGTGGACCGCAAGCGGCCCGTGGGCCCTGTGTTGTCGACCGCTGGGTTAGGTAGAAAGTTTTAGTACACCAGATTTAACTAGATACATCATATAATGCATTTGAATAGGTGGTGACCCTATAGTCATAAACCAGATCTACATAATTCCCGACACTATGCTACTACTGTGGTTTTGAAATTAGAAAAAGCCGACAATACCTTTTCTGGGGCCCCATCCCAGGACCTCTTGATTAGTATGCTTTGTAACCAATCAACAAAAAAGTAGAATACCAGGGAAAAAGATGTAATTAGAGGTAATATATGTAAATTCTCAGATATGCAGATGATATTCATACTGTATGAATTATGATGGATACTGTACTATCAATCACTGCA
The DNA here is from genome assembly GCA_018245595.1 of Microceris scylla. NCBI lineage: Eukaryota > Metazoa > Arthropoda > Insecta > Lepidoptera > Hesperiidae > Microceris > Microceris scylla. Next base: position 8,734 of record DWDT01001975.1, on the reverse strand, counting down.
GTGGGGGGAAATGCTGTTATAACACATTTAAATCTGTTTTGCTGCTCAGCTCATTTGTAAGCTCCCAGGTTATCTAAAACCTGGGAAACACTAGTTAGTTAGGCTAGTTATTATACTTAACTAAACATATAATTTTTTTTAACTTAGGTGCTTGAAGTTTTTCACGATCCATTTGGTAAGAAATGCACAGAAATATTTGAAAGTAAGACAATGGAGAAAAAGCTGCAGCCCGCTATGTTGCCTGTCATTAAGCCTCCTGTAATGGAAGATGTACGACAAATAAAGATAGAAACAGTCCTCAGTAAAAGATTAGAAGACACAAAGCTGATTGAGAAGGTAGGAACATGTCCATTATCCATTATTATCAGTAATAAAACAATATTCATTTAATCATAAATTTTGCTACGACTGTGCTGCTTTCTTCTAAATTACACATGAGAATCAATATTTGTGAAGTAATTTTTGGCACAACCAGTTCTGTCTTTCTAATTTTATTTATTTCTTCCAAAAATCACATGAAGACTTTTGAGTGTTTTTACTGTATTAAATTGTTTGTGGTTATGACAGCTATTTTACATATATTAGTGGTGTGGTGATAAGTGTGACTGAATTTCTGAATGTCTAACAGTATTTCTTAATTTGAATGTGCATTATCTAACCGTGGCATACATTTACCTTATGTTTTGTTTGACATTTCATGACTCTGAGACTAAGGTGTGATTTTATGTTTGATATTTCGTGAAATGAGTTATGACTCATGTCAGGAAATATAACTTATGTTAGGTTCCAGTATCAAGGTGAAAAAATAACTTTATACAAAGTTGACATGTGGGGACGCAAGCACATTGCTGCTGTTTGTACAGCTAAGCAACCTTTGCATTGTTGTTTCTCATATGAATTATGCTTTAACTTATTTAATTCATTCATCATACCATAATATTAATTGACAATCTGATCAACCAGTCCATACAGCTGCAGATAGATGGCTCTTAGATGGTATTACACTACTTTATATACAACTGCAGTTTACTTGATTTTAGCATAACTTCTTTAGGTGGGGTGACATATCATGTAATGTTTTACAGGAACCATATAATCGATATAAGGATGAACATCATAGCGACAGCAATAACCGGTGGTCTGACGACGAGCGTGAGTACAGGCATCGACATCGCAAGAGGAGTGAGCGGGACAGAGATGAGAGGGACCGGGACAGGGACAGGGATAGGGATAGAGATCGCGACAGAGACAGGGACAGGGATAGAGATAGAGACAGAGATCGGGACAGAGACAGAGATAGGTACTGTATATTAATATTATGCTTACTGTGAAACATTTGTAGCTAATATAATTATGACAGATGAATTGTGTTAAATGACCAACCTGTATTTGTAAAACAGCAAGAGACCGGTCCACCAGCTGTCCTTATCATTTTCCATGCTGTGCTTAGTTAGTGATCAGATACCTGTATGTGTTTTTTCTTAAGGTGCACAATGAGCATAATAAGTGAAATTTATATTTAAGAAGTTAACACTCTAAGAATTTAATAAATTTTATTGTTTCTATAGTAAAAGTAATTAAATTATGATGAATACCATTGAAATAAGTCATAATACAAAAATGGCTGTAATCTTTTTATTTTGCACTATTGGTTGTGTGCAGGCAAGGTCTCGGTAGAGCTACAAGCATCAGAGGTGTGTGTATAATATTTTTTGAAAAAATAATTAAATGCTATTAATTTATTTTGTGTTGGAACTATTGGGTAATGTTTTGTGGAATATGATGACTACTAATTTTTTAAAAACTTTGTTGACTGTGCTACTGAAAATATTTTTTTAAGAAACAGTCAGCTAAAGTTCATAATATAAATACAGTACAGTACAGTAGTGTACAGTGTGTCACATAGTGCGAGCCTGATTTTTAATTTACTACTATTGTTTACAAGCCGACGATGCAGGAGGAAGTGTAAAAAAAGAAGGTACATTTAGGATAATAATTGATTCATTGTATAAATTGCTGTTATCATGCTTTTTAGATAATGTAGCTCTATATTATAAACAACTCTATGATAACTATTGAAGAACTTTATAATCATTTGTAATGGAAATATTTAGTTTTTAAATATGTTGTGTATATTTTAAATTACCCAAATTTCATTACCATTGTGCCTAAGCGGATTAGCTAATATATTTAAGTAGATTTTTATTTTTTACCTTGTAATGTATTAAAATCGCATTTCTCACCTTTAAAATGTTATAACAGACATCGGGACCGATACTCGCGCGCGCCTAGCGTGACGGCCGAGACGGCGGAGCCCGCGTACCCGCCGGTGCATTCTACTGAAGTGCCGTACACGCCCGCCGGGCCTCTGCCCTTCGACCCTTATTACCAGCAAAGGTACCACTAGCGTTATTTACACCATTTATTTTGACGCTGTATTACCTATGTTACAACACGCAGCATCCAACTTGACACTTGTGAGGAATACCCTTCCCCTCCCGCAACCTGAGTCTGCCTACCGATGCTTACCGCTCTTGCTTTCGAGGTACGAGGTACGAGTAGCGATACTCTGTCATAATGTCCAGTTGACCTCTGCGAATTATACAACTACCCTGAGCGATATGGGGACATGAAAGGTCTTATGATATATTTAATATAAAAACTACTTCTTTGGTCGAGTAATTGCAAGCGCAACTGCCGATCAGGAATTCCTGGGTTTAAATCCTGGGTCGTGTCCTAATGGATTTTTCTAATTTAGTATTTCTAGTAGTGACTCGGAGTCTGTCTCACAACCTATTCCATGGGACGTAAACGTAACTGGTAAAACGTGGGAGTGTATTACATTCCTCTGCCTTCCTCTCCGGGGTTACAGGCGTAATGTTACGTTTAATATATATACGTGGTTCCAGCTACGCGTACGGCTACAGCCCCGCGAGCTCGGCGAGCGCGAGCGCGGGCTGGTGGCCCGACTGGCGCCACCACCACTCCTCGCACCACCACTCGCACGTGAGTACTCTGCCAGCTGTTACACGTGTACCTCCCCATCATTAACATCATATTAAATAAAAGGGGAACGACGGGTCAGTAGACTGACAAATATTATCCTTGTAACGTTACTTAAAAAACAAAGAAAATAAAATGGATTATTACGAAAGAAAAGATTTTAAAGATAAAATTATTTATATTATTATATCGTATTTTTAAGAGTTTTCGTCGGGGGACGCTAACGATTAGGCCAAAGTATAATTGAAGCACTTTTATAGCCTGAAACTTAAAATTCACGAAGTATTTACTTCTCTGAATATACATAGTTGAACCGGGTGCTTCTGAAACGTTTTTTGTGTATGAAATATACAATACATACAAACAAATGCAATGTACTAGCTGACTTAGCTGAACTACCGTCAAGTTTATAACAATACTTGACTAGAGATGGCGCCACATGTTATCTGAATCGCTCTGAATCACATGCTCCTTTTTGTAAACACCTAATTGATGTTCATTTTGTATATTTTGTAAATAACAGTAGAAAATAATTGTGTAAATATGTATTTACATAACTTGCTAGCACCTGTTATTGGTGGAATATAATAAATGCGTGCACTGTGGCACAGTGCTCGCGATGACACGACGCGAGTTACATGCAATGGCCGAGGGGCGTGAGAGCAAGTGTATTTGTATTAACACTACTTATTTTGCTGAGGAGCTGAGTGCAAGGTGTTTCATCTAACACACAAAAAGTATTACTAATGTCTTAAAGTAACACAAATACCCGTGCGCTTGTGGGCTGAAGGTTCCAATGAATGGTTTCCATGAAAAATACCCACCACACTCGTCCCATATGTTTATATAGAGATGTTCATAGTATTCTAATAAATATCCCAGTCAATAATGATACCATAGAGTAATATATACTGGTTCTGAGTTGAGTGAGAAGGTGGAACTTTATCAAATTGTCGTATGGGGCAAAGGTGTGTTATTAAAAGCTCTTTTAGCTGGGCAACAAGTATTTATTTAAATATAGAACAAACAAAATAGATTACTTTTATTACTTGCCAAGAACTTAAATTATTGTTATATTAAGAAGACCAATGCAAGAGATTCTCTAATAAAGGTACATGTATTACAATTTTGGTGAAAGTGGAAGGGACAAGAGACACTTGTAAAGACTGTAGCCGGTAGAAATTCTAATCTACACTGGGGAGTCTTTTCCCACCTCTATGGGACAAAGCCGTGATAGTATGTTAAATGAACAGAATTTTGTATTGTGTTAGGCGGCTTTATTGCCCAAGGAACATTTCCTGTTACACCGACTGCGCTTAAAAAATAAAGTTGCATATAATTATACCCAGTATTATTATTATATTATAATAGGCTAATGATGAACTTAGAACATAGCCATTGTTTTTGTTAGCGATTGTTCCTTGAAATCGGTAAACGAACTAAGGTATTGATTCACGGTAGTGTTGAATATTATTGTTTTGTGACACTTGTATCCGTCCGATTGTAACGAAGACGGGTGCTGGTCGACAACACTTTTGTTAGGATCAATAGGAATGGGTGGTGTTAATGTAGTCGTTACATGCTACCGTAAGTTGCAAGTGCGAATGTTGTGTGACGAGCGCTCGTACCGTCTGCCGGCAGCGCGCGGCGCGGGCGGCGGCCGCGCCCGCCACGCCGGCGCCGCGCGACCGCGTCTCGCCCGACGACGCGCCGCGCAACCACAAGGTGCCCCGTGTCCCCGTACTATTGTCCAAAGCCGCTCTTTATCGTCTTCTCACAACTATTCCCTTCATCGGCGACGACTCATACCCTTATCATGCTAAGACTATTGATATGTGTATGTGCGATGTTAAATATTAAAGCTCGTAAGGATCGCGATTCTATTAAATACAAAACAATTTTACACTTGGAGTCTACAAATAAAAAAATCGTTACGTTTTGGACAACAGTATCCTCGTGAAGGAAATATACCTATCTGTTATAGAATGGCTGCATAGATTCGTTTTAATACACTTTGTTGTTGAAAATATCTGTATGTTCATTTACAGTTATTATGTATGTGTAGGTGTGAGAATTGTGTGAAGTAATGTTTACAGATATATTTCAGCGGTTTTTATAATAAAAATAGTTTCATTGTTAATACGGTTGCGATGTTGTCTTCCTTCTGTTCAGCGCAAGTCGCAACGGATATGGCTTTGTTAGTTATTTTTATGTACTTGTGTAGATATTGTAGCACAAACATTCTAGGCTATACACGTGCGTTGCGTGCATGTCAATAGAATATCGACATTCAACTGAATGTATTCCTTAGACTTTTGAACAGTTGTAATATGTTCGTAATTACTGCAGGTGGCATGATAGCATAACCCGCAGAAGTTAACTAGGCACTTTGCCATGGTGACGCAATAGCCAGGTACGACTGGGTCGAAGCCGAGAACGACAGGGTATATATAATAAGCGCAGTGAGATGGCGGGAATGGAAGCGCATCTTTCACAAGTGTCTAGTTGATTTCTGGGCGTTTTACGTTTTAGCACGCATTTACACGTAACATCACGCCTGTAATCCCCGAAGGGGTAGGCAGAGGAGTGTAGTACACCCCCACGTTTCACCAGTTAGGCTTAAGTTCCACAATGGAATAGTTGGTGAGCCTATTGCTATACCGGGCACACATCCAGACTCCGAGTCACTAATAGAGTTTCTAAATTATAAAAAGCCAATGGTACCCGACCCGGGATTTGAATCCAGGACCTCCCGATCGGCTGTCGCGCTTGTAACCACTCGACCAAAGAGGCAGGCAGTACCCGACCTGGGATTTCAACGTGTTTACACGATTTTATACAAAGTTTTATCATCACCAGAGAACGTGAAAAACCAAAATTTGTATATACTTTTGCAAGACACCCGCGTATAGCGTTAATGTTACCTGTAGACATCGCTGAGCACGGCTGTCGCGGAATGTTGGCTTGAGCATGTGTTTGTGCGTGTTTAGTTTTAACAACAAGTAATACCTACTGCTACTGTTTGCCAAACGGGCTAATTGGTGATGCGCGGCGCAGGAGCTGCCCGAGGCGCCCGTAGTGGAGCCCACGCCCCCCGCCGACACGGTGGAAGCGCAGGAGCCCGAGCCTAAGCCGCCGCCGCCCGCCGACGAGCCCAAGAACGTCGATCTAGACACGCGGTCAGTTAGCATTTATATATATGCAAGTTTTTCTTGTATAATTTTGTTAATCGACCCATGAAAGTAAGAAGAACTTCCTCTCGGCACCAATTCCCTTCAAAAGTTGCTGTATTAAATGTTTTTTGTTGAATTAACCCGGACGAATACACAAATGTATGGGACATATAGAATCGATATACAAAGCGCGTTGCAAGCAGTCCGTCCGTACATCTCCACCAATTTTTGTTTATTTAAAAATCAAATAGGTGTTTCGATAGGTGAAACCAGCACATACGCAGATACACTGCGCGCCACTTTCTTGGTCGCCTGATGGCCTTGTTTTTTATGTAAGAGTATGGGTGCCGTGGTGATACATTAATTTTACGTAGCTACTTACGCCTAATCCTACAGCACCATGTAAGATTGTATGGTACGTGAGTTCGGCTGCAACTCTTTTATTGAGAATAGGGAGGAAATGTGAAAGGCTTGAACCATATCCCACTACAGTAGATGTGCGGATTAACAGCGGAAGGGAGTAGTGGCCGATCTGTCCGGTGGTGGTTTCTTAGGTCAAAATGTGGTGTGTATGTATACAGACAAGAGTAATATAGTCTACGCTTTAATTGTTACACGTGCAGTTGAATGTCGGAAAAGAAATAATTGCAAAAACGCGTGTGGAGTAGTAACGAGGTGGTGGCGCAGGATCGCGATGCTGCTGAAGGGCGCGTCGGGCGGCGGCGGGCTGGCGCCGCCCTTCCTGGCGCTGGGCATGGCGCAGGACGACGCGTCCGACCGCCGCGCCGACATCCCCGACATCGACACGCACAACCTGCCCTCCGACGACGAAGGTACGCGGACGTGTCGCATGCCTACCGTATTCTTAGTACTCGGTACGATATCTACCCAAAAAGGCCAATAATAAAATAAATTATTGCAATATCAGAAGTGGAACCCGATCAAACAAACAAAGGTGCATGTTTATAATTATCACGAGCATCGCAGAATTAATAATCGTCGAAAAGCAATGAATAAACAAATTAATTTGAAACCTAGATCGGTCGGTACAAAATCGACTTTTAATTTCCAGGTTCCGGCAGCGAGGACAGGCAGAGCATAATATCACTGTCTCAAATCAGCGACGTGGACCCCGAGCCGTTGTCCGACACCCCCTCGCCGTATTTAAACCGTGAACTGTACCTCGACTGTCTGAAAACTACCGTCGACAGGGTACCGCCTATTTTCATTACTTATTCAACGTTTACTTTTTAAATTATAGTCCGATTTAGATTTACACTTTAGTGTAATTCTTATAAAAACTGACGTCGGGACGATCACACGGTTATCTAATTTCGGGACTGCCCTAATATTTGCCCCCTAGCCACCGAAGAGACCGCTAGGCCCACTATAACATAGGGCGTGCTGGTGAATCATTTCAGAGAAAAAAACAGGAGGAGCGCAGGAACGTGTACAACATAGACAAGATCGGCTCGGACATCTCGTCCTCGGAGGACGAGCTGCTGACGGGCGAGGAGCCGCGGCAGTCGCCCGCGGCGCCCGGCGACGCCAGGGACCAGGACAACCTGGAGGACGACCAGGTGAGCGCGCTCGCCGCCGGGCCGCGGCCGGGCGGCGAGCGCGGGCTGACGGCCGCTTGGTGCGCAGATGTCGCTGTCGTCGCTGTCGTCCACGGAGCCCAAGATCGAGGAGCCGCCGCCGGCCGACGCGTACTACGCGCCCTACGCGCCGCCGCCCGCGCCGCCCTACTACCACGCCGTCTGGCCGCACAACGGTACCACCTCACACACCACCCTACTCTCTCCGCGCTGCTCGTTGTTACCCATTGTTGCCGCCTACGAGGCGCCTGCCATATCCCATAAAAAAAATTATGAGTGCGCGTAAACTTTGACATATTATATATTCGAGCAATAATGTTTCCATCGTACCATCCAAGTTAGTATTTACATGGTATCATAATTGCTATTAATGTATGAAGGATGAACTCGTTAGATAACATTTAAAAGTAAACGGAACAAAAACTTCCTACGCTTTTTACGGCACGAGTCATTATCGGGTTGACTTTTTTTTCTTTTATTGTTATCGAGGACAGATTAAAATTCTCATGCAGTTCTTTTAATAATTCCTGCCCTTTTAAGAAATCCATAATGACTGGCGTTGTGTTTCTAATTTTTTCTTAAGCATGAATCAGTATGAGTACTGAAATATTTAAAATAAATGACGTACCTTCGTAACGTAACTTCACGCCTGTAATCCCCGAAGAGGTAGGCAAAGAAATGCAAAACACTCCCACGTTTCACTAATTACGTTTACGTCCCGCTATGGAATAGGTGGTGAGCCTATTTATTTATTTATTTATTTAAGGCTCACCAACGCACAGTATACAAACCAAACCATACACGACATTCATAACAGATTGCTTTGTTACATTATGAGGTGCTAAGTATTATAATTATTGCCATGCATCGGGCACCTATCCAAACTCCGAACCACTACTAGAAAATCTAAATTAGAAAATTTTGTAGTGTTCGACCCGGGAATCGAACCCGGGACCTCCC
>DWDT01001974.1:0-14611 GCA_018245595.1 Microceris scylla | reverse complement strand
TTCGACGTCCAATAATAAATAGAACTTCGCGCGAATTTGTTAATTTTGTTTATTCTCAGCAGCCGTGAGCCGTTCACATTATTTCATTTGCCTACATATTCACTGGTAGCAGTAGTAGTATATTATGTATAACAAATAGGTTCCTTAGAAGAATGTTTTGATCATTACAATATTATTGTTTTTAATAAAAAAAATTATGCAAGCAGGCGAAAAATAAATAGCATTCGCTTCTGATACCCGAACTCGGTAATGATAATAACAATTACTTGTTATAATGTAGTGTAATTAAATGCCGCGAAGATATTACAGCGCACAACTTAATTCTTAACGTTCCGTTTCGTTTCAAATTAACGTAAAAAGTAAAAATTAATTTAAAAATATTGTCGATGTAATGCAATGAAATCTATTTTAAAATGGAAACTTAAATTTTTACTATTTACATTAAGAATGTATTCAGTCATGGGTTAATACTTTTTGAAGTGGTAATGAATATGATGATAATCTATCATAGACAATCCCTGCTGATTGGTTATTGCAGTATAATCACGGACTAAAAACTTCGATAACAAATGTAAGATTTGTTTCGACATTTGGTGTCATTCTCATTCATTCAAATGCATTTCAGATCAGGACACAAGAGTGGCACATACCGCGGCCGTCGCTCGCCAACAGCGCGGCGGGCAGCGTCAGTGACGCGCGCTCCCGCGGCGGTTCCGCCTCCAGCCAAGGCTCTTCAAGCAATCACAGCACCCACGTAAGTTAATCGCTATTTGATATACCACTAACGACATCTCTTGTGATTGTTTATTACGGATAATCTACGAGCGATGGAGGCTTATTACTTTTACACTTGGGAAGCGGTCAACAGAAAAATGCTTCGAATTGTACATAAACAGGCACGATTACAATACGTTATATTAGAACAGTAAATAATATAAATTATTCTACATTGACGACATTATATTTATGATATCTTATTTATGCAATTATATAGAGACTATTTTGATATGATAATATCTTAACTAAATACTCAGTACTATCTCTAAGTTCATCATTTTAAATCGTTGAAGATCAGGGACGACTACTTTATCTGAAATGTCAATTTAAGAAACTCGGAGGTAGAAATTTGTTTATAACAAATTATATATCTATTTTTGATATCTAAACTGTAGCCACTATCAACTTCACCCATACCTGAGAGTTTTAAAATTAAAGCAAATTAAATGTATCCAATAAATACCAAGTAGAGTTTAATCATCTCATTAATACTTATAGCATCCGGTACAGAATCCGCATATGGCTTTGAACACAACATTCTAAACCAGTGATAAATTGGGTAATTTTAGATCTCGGTAGGTACAATGACTCACAACTCTAACAATAGAATCGATTACTTAAATCATTATCAACACATTTACACCAAACGTACAAATTTTGCGTAAAACTTCAATCCTATCTAAGATCGGTGATGTGTTGACGCTCCAGTACCACATGGCACTTTCTAAATACCTCGTAATATGAACAATGAGATTTATTTATTTATTTTATTTACGGATTACCAACATAAGATACTGAGGCCACGTCTATGAAGTATACAATGCACAGTTATTGGCTTTTTGACTGTTCTTACACTTAAAGGAACCACAGCATGCTGTGTTACAAAATAGTTAAAATAAAGAATTTTTTACCGACAATTTTAAATCAATACCTTATTTATTTTTATTTTTTACTTTAAACTTATAAGACCTATATTTTATCACAATTTTAGAACTATATGTATATCAGACCTATATTATGTATATTAGATGTATATTATATTATTTATATTATGTTCAGATTTAAAATTAGCGCGTTTGTCGAAATGGATGTCTATATCAGGAATTTTTTTATTGTACTCGTTATACAGGCGTGATATGCGATAAAATTAATTGTGCATAATTAAACTAATACAACTTTTTGAAATATTATTTAATGTTGAAACCTAAAATTCTCCATATCCGATTATGTTTTATCACTTCCTTTGTTACTGCCAGTCTGACGATGTGTCGGGGGATGTCCGAGTGAGGAACAAAAACGTACGTGACGCGAACGCAACGTGACGCATCCATTAACGTTTACCGATAAAAACAATATCCGTACACTTTTTCAGCAAGGCCTCTGGCAGCTATTAGCGCTTCATTTATATCCGGAATGTTACGCTAATAACGTAAAAGGAACGCTGTAATATTATTTACCGAGAATTATTATCTGGTATCGTCACGATAGGCCCTTTATAATAGGTAGTCGGCACCCGATTGATTATTATTTATCAAGAATTCAATTTACCAAATCTATATATTAATATATACATATACGTATAAATAATCAAACAATGACTTTATTTGATGTTTCAGAGCGTGTCCTCAGGATCGCTACTACTGAGCGCTGCACAGCTGGTGCAGATGGATAATAAAAATGATCAGAGAGCGCACGAAGTCCGTCAAAACGGAGTAAACTATGGCCGTAAATCTGGTGTCACCAATACGGTGGTAACTATACCCGAAGAAAGCCGTGAGACTGCAGACACATTCTGGCAAGACGTCAAGCGGGGCTCGGACCCCAGGCAGGACACGACATCTATTGCGAGCTCCACGCATTTTACAGTAGTGAACGGTTTTACGAAACACCGGCCTAGCAAGGAGGCGAAGTCGTGCTGTTGCAATCACTCGCATCAGATTACAGTCCTCGTCATATCTATGACTATCTTGTTTTCAGCGTGTATCCTAGCTGCCATATGTTTTGTTGAAAGTGAGTATCCATATTTCTCTTTAAGTGTCAATTCCATCACTTTCCACGGATCTTATCTGGTCATTGCAGTTCGGAATCCTTTGTATTATATTCGATCAGATAGTATTGAAGTACATACGTAAGACTACTTATATTCAGTATGCTGCTTCTAGAAAGGTCCGAATCCGCATGGCGTCGGTTGAACGAATGTAGCCCTCTCTTTGAATTTGAGCACTGCAATTTTTTTTTAATCGACCTATTTATCATTCCACTGTTGCAATACGGATGTCCTCACATATTGAGAGGGTCACGGCCATAAGCCACGTTGGCCAAGTGCGGGTTGGCAGACTTCACTTCACACTTTAGATTTTTTTTATAAATTCTAAGGTGTGCACGTTTCCTCACGATGTTTTCCTTCACCGTTAGCAAGTGATATTTAAATTCAAAACGGACTTTTTTAAAGAGGTGCGCGCCATGGATTTGATCCCAGCAACCCCAGAGTGAGAGGCTGAATTCTTATCCATTAGGCTATCACTGCACTATTCCTGCTATTATATAATGTATATTTGCTTAGCTATGAGAATAGATGCAGTTTCTACAAGCGAACCATAGACAAAGAGTTCAACCTCGAGTATTTATGATACTTTATATATACATATATCCAAGTATTTTTCTTAAAGTTTTTCATCAACTCATTAACTAAATTTCCCTATTAAGTGGTTGACATCAGTTCTTCCGTTATTTAATATTGTAGCTTCAATACATATTTCAATTCATACTATTTACCCATGTTTTTGCTTTACAGTGCGAATGCGTAAGGAGACTGGCATGTACAAATACTCTTAAGGAGTCGTGACACACATCAAATGCCTGTCTACATTATTCAAAAATAATCATAATTGGAGCCACATCGATTTACATAAAGGAAGCGAAAGTAAATTATTCTTTTATCTAATACAAATTTGTAAAATTAAATGGTAAATTTTGTAGGGGACGTCACATTCTGTTGTGTACATATGAGGCATTACAAAATATAGAATTACATGAATAAATGATGTGTCATCTAGATATCATTAAATTATGTGCCCTTTTAAATGACTATTATGTAACATGAATGTTTGTTATGATTTAAAATTTGAATTTATATCTACATTAAGAAACTTGTATGTATTTATACACATATGTACATGGTTAATGAGAACATTTTTAAAACAAAATAAAATGTGCATATTATTAAAGATTCCCAGTTTACAAAGTGCCTTAACACAGATCCAATTAATCAGGGTCTATATAGATTTTAAAAAATTATAATTTATTTCTACACTTACCAAGAAGTGTAAAGTTAGATAATATCATGATATGAATAGCATATTTATAAGAATTAAGAGAAATAATTAGTGAAATGGATTTTCAACACATGATTATAATTTTAAAATTAAGTGCAATAATTTATAAATTAGCCAAAAGTAGGAAAAATTATAGCAAATGTTATTTATAATTTAAATTAGTGCTCAATGTGTATTCTAATATTAAATTATAGAAATCTGTATACGAAGTTTGTTTTGTAGAATTGATTATGAATCAAATCACTATTTATAAAATGAACACAACACAATGTACAAAGCTTGCTTTAGTATGTAAACCATTAACATATTAATAGATGAAGATAATAGTACAACGTAATAATTCCGATACACGAAAGTTACTTCTTTTTGTTTATAAACTTAAATCAATCCTTTTTCATACAAACGGCTTAACCAACCAAAGTATAATTGAATGGATCCACCTCCCCTCTGACCGTAATTTTGTGAGTCAATATAAAGTAAAAAAAAAATAACATTACTCAACAGAAAAAATACAAAAAAACGTTATATATAGAAAGATTATTTGTCAATGTCACAAGACTATGTAACCATCAAAGACTTAAATATGATATTTAACCTTGTACTATTCTGTGGTTATGGGTGTAATAGTATAAAGAAGGGTTTTATATATTTGCCTCAATGATCATATTTATTAAGCAGAATAATTTGTCACATGTGTTAATAAAATTTCTATAAAATAAGATGTGCAACATGAGTTAATTGAACCGCTATGTATTAAGATTAAGTAGTGTAATATCATTGGAAACTGTGATAATAATACAGATATTAATTATTTTTTGTTGTACTTATTAATGTTTTTCTGTAAAATTCTAATATCCCAATGGTCTAATAATATCCAATACCCGAGATAAAAGAAAGTAACAAATTAAGCCAAAAAATATCAGAGTAGCACATTTACTCTAGAACACCAACTATAAGAAAACCAAAAACATAGCCTTAAAAGTGTCTTTAAAATCCAATATAATATATTACCATAATTATCATCCAACAATCTCACTTGACTGCAACTCATGTACCAATAAAAGCAATGTAGTAATGAATACACTCCAGGGTTCATTCTTTATCTGGAACATACTTGTTTCCATATAGGCATATTAAGGTTGAAGAAATATACAAAATTATAGCTTACCTCTATTTCTTCCAGAGTCTGAGTCCACCTGTAATTTTCTAAGTCACAACCATTGCCAGCATTTGGTTTTAATTTACCCTTCTCCTTTGGATCATCATCATCATCTGGTGTTTCAGTAGTTTCAATGTCACTTGACGATGCATCACCACTGCCATTTTCCTCTTCTAAATAGGTAAAAAATATATAAAATCATTAAGAGAAAGTTATGAAATTTACATTATATTTAAAATTAAATTTCTTTTATTACACAAATGATAATATCAATAAAAATGTATGATGTTTTTGTTAAAACTATACTAATTTTCAATCAGAAGGCTAAAGAAAATTGTATAGTTTTTTTTATAGTTTTTCCACATATCATTGTAAAAAATATTCTCATATAATTTATTATTAAAATAAACTGCTTTGAATTATATAATTTAGGTAATAATAACAATTGATACCAACAAATCTGTATCATTGTTAGTAATTTACAACTATTGATGTTGAATTGTGCAGAGAAAGCATTCAAATCCTGAACCATGAACAATAAATTATTACTACACATCAACCATAGAAATGTCAAATGTGAAAAATATTTATCTTAATAATTAACACTGACACTGCTGTAGAGAGCTATAGATGGATCTCTTGCTACATTGCCTAGTAAATTCTTTTACAAAAATAAAAAAGCAGACAACACAGTCTTACTTCGTTTGCTTTTTCCAATAAGGTAATAGAACTATTTTCTACCAATAACAACTGACTCTATCAAGTAACATGATTTTGAAGCTAATTATGTAAAGCATAAAATTAACAATAAACATTAAAACTTATGTAACAGAAAGACTACAGAGTGATCCATAAATAGTTTTAGAGTTAATATTTGAACTCTTTATAAAATTTACAAAACATGATCATATTCGACCTGGTGAGATGACAATCTGTGAAAGGCTGGAGGCAGATGCCGGTTGTGACAAGCTGAGGACAAGGCGTGATCGCGCTCATTGGGGGACACCTATGTACAGCAGTAGATTGATCATGATGACAATAATATTTATAAAAATCAGATAATATTTATCAAAAACTGAGTTTTGTAAATGTTCTTACTTGTTAATGAAGTCTTAAGTCATGTTAAGATTACAAAAAGGTGCTAATTGATCATTGTAAGGATTTACATTTTACACAAACAATAATTAACTTTTAAAATTGCCATACAAATGGTTAGTCCTTATGAGTATGAAAATAATGTTCTCTTATTGTGATGAGACTAGTCAGAGGACTAAAAATAAAATTACAGTCAATTATCAGAATACCTAATGCAGACACTCAAGAGTATATATGTAGGAGTATCTCTAGTGCACATCTGAGGTGATAACTACCAATAACAATAATTTTAATAATGAAGCTTAAAGGAATAAAAAATCAAATTAATACTCAAAGATTATTCAGAAAATCAGAATTACAACAAAATTTAGGTTATGAGTATTGAGATAAAACCATTAGCTTTTATTATGCTACAAATTAACACAGAAATAAGTGCACCAAGACACAACTGTAAAGTACATCTGCAAAATGGAAAGGGATGAGGAAAAAAGGTAATAATTCTAATATATTTGCAACAACAAATGTATGAGTTGAATCAAGCACGAGAAAATTACTACACCATTTAACCAAAGTGTAAAATCACCAACAAGACTGTGTTACTCCTCAATGCAAAATCAGATTTGGTGTTACTTAAGGTCACAAATTTAGTAATAATCTGCTAATAGATCAGGGGCATGAATATATTATGTTTTATTAGTCTAAAGATCATAAGCCCTACAAACTGTTTCATATAGCGTCTTTTAAAAAATTCAAGTATCGAAATACATTTTAACCTTAGTGATCTCCTATATTTGAGTTGGAATGGTATAATACCCTTACGTTTCTTATCTTTTTCTATATCTTCTTGCATTGCAATAGCTTCCTGGTCAGTTAATTCTACCACACTGGCTGGTTCAAAATCCTTAGCAAGTCTTTCCTGTTCTTTTTTCTGTTGAATTTCTTTTAACCTTTTTTCCGTTTCTTCTCTTTCTTTCTTTGCTTTATTGGCCTCCGCCATTGCCTTTTCAGCATGAACGAAGAATGCTTCTTTAAGGACCTATAAATCAAAAAAATATTGGAAGTAATATGAATTCAGAAAATGGGATAATCAATAATATGTATCATGAATATACATATTCATTGAAAATGATTTCCTTGCTACTGTAATGCAAGTAAAATTTGAGGTAAAAGACTAGTCTGTGGGTGTAGATTTTTTCCCATGAATACAATTGTCATCATCAACCCTTTCATTGCTCCAATGTTAGACATAGGTTTCATCAAGCATTGAATGGTAAAGCCATATTGGCCAAATGCAGATTCTCAGACTTCACCTATGTGAGAGGATAGTAGAGAAAACTCATTAAACTGTGCAGTTTTCCTTATGATTTAATTTGTAGGCACTGTCCGTGACATTTAATGTTACTAAATTGACAAGTGATATGTAATTTAATTACGAATGAACATAACCTACAAATTAGTGGCTCATGCTTGGATTTTAACACCAGTGCCTAGTGTCAACGATTGAAATATGCACAAGGTTGTCTCTGCGATTTTACACATGTACACTACTGCAATACAGGTTGGGGGAGATAAAACTTATTAGTTTTGTTTACAAATACACATAACAATACATAAAATTTTATTTTAGACGCCATTTACATTGTCATAATTACAAGATACTGATAGATACTGATTACAAGAATTTACTTATTCTCTGCATGTGGTAGTGTTTCAAAATATGCATGATGCACTGGAGGTATATAGGGTAGTAGCTGCTTCATGTCTTTATATTTTTCGTACGTAATAGGTCTGGCATTTTGGTACAAAGGCTCCAGGGCGATTTTTTCAAATTTTAACGGTCTTCCAGGACGTAGAGGTAATAAATTGATAATTTTAAATTCTGCGTCCGTCATCGTTGTTTTATAAAAAATGGTATATGGTGCAATTTTGAGGAACCTCAACCAACATATTTGCAACCAATTTATTTATTTCCGTGGACTTATTTGCATGAAAATTCGTAGGAATAGAATACGTATCCACTAGGGATTTCCTGCGTTATCAAAAAAAAAGTTTAGCCATTATAACAATTTTTTTGTAAAAAGTACTTTTTGTGTCAAAAAATTATTAAAATCGTTGTAAGGTAAATAACTTACGAGTAGTGGAAACACGGAGGGGAAACAATGCAATTCGTCCGCGGGGGAAACCGCGGGACACAGCTAGTATAAAATAAATGAAAACTAACAAAATACTGATCGGCATCCATCTGTTATGCCACCTACTTCTGTCAATTGGACTTACACCACTTTCATAATCAATGATTATGCAATTTCATTTACCGACCGATTTTAAGTTGTACAAAACATGGGATTTTTTTGAGAAATTAAACACGGATTAGTTATGTATAAAAAATTTACGTTAAATTAACCATGAATTACGTGAAAGCTCATTTTTCTCAAAAATGGACTTACACCACTTTCAAAATAAACGGGCCATATATATACATACAAAATAAAGTCATGTTATTTACACCATTTACAAGTCAAGAAACAATGGACTGGCTGGACCAATTTATATGATTTTTGTGTTTTTGGATTTGTCTTCGTCTAGAATAGGACAACAACTATTCATTTAACATATATTGATAAAATAATTAAGAAAAAAGGCAACCACCTTCAAATAGATGTTACCAAAATGTCCTCTGTGACAAACACTGCTGTAGAATAAAAAGTGATATAAAGGTGGAATTGTTTTTTTAGTGTTGTATAAGTAAAAATGTAATCTTTGGTTTTGAGCTCGTATTAGTTCCGTAAACCAATGCTGCGACTGAGACGATCTAATGTTTCCCAGCAAAACCATAATGCTATTAGGTTTCAGAATATTGCCAATGAATCCATTGAAAAAGATCGAGAAATTGCATGGAAAAGCGCTGGGTTCTTATGGCCCAACATCATGCTTCTGAAGAAAAAAGAAGACCAAAGAGACACAGCCTGTGTAATGGTATGTTGGCAATGACGATCAAGAAGAAATGCCCCTAACGGTGATTTGAATTCAGCAGTTTTTGTACTGTTCCACAATTGATTACACTTCGCATCCTTTTCTTTCCATTGGTCAAATGGAAGTTGTTTGCGAACATTGTGTCGCATTAAAGTTTGCTGGCGGAATGACTGGATTATGCTGCCTTAATGGAAACGTAGTGTAGGACGCTCTCCGGCACTGTGGGATGACGATCTGCGAAATACTACAGGCAGATGCTGGATGCGACAAGTCGAGAACAGGGCGTGATGGCACTCATTGGGGGACGCCTATGTCCAGCAGTGGACTGAGATAGGCTGAGGATTATGATGGATTAAATCCGACATTCAAGGTCATTTATTTATCTAATTTGGTATTTATCTTAGTTGATGACCACTTAAATTAAAAGGTTATATTAATCACTATTTTTGGCTCTAAGATAAAGAAAATGTTTGTGGTTGCAAATTAGTAACAATAACACTGCTTATGACTTTACAGATTCAGGGTCAGATTCACTATAGAATTGGAGGATTGAAACCTCATGAAGATGCACAACATAAATCATTATAAATATACTTCATGGGCAATTGAGGAGGAACAAATTGATCAATTACAAGAAATCAAGGAAGCCATGAAAGGAGAAATTCTTCAAGCTCTGCAGCAACTTCTTCATGAATATCATGCATTGTTTAAGCTGGTCAAGATGGCTTTGGAACACATGATGACTACAAATCCGTGATATTATGATTTATTTTGTTATGTTCATAAAACAATAACTAAAGTTTTGTTAAGTAACAGGGCTTTAATTGATTGTTAGGCAGTACAAAGTTCGCCGGGTCAGTAAGTTTGATAATATAATATCAAGTACCTAGGCATGTGTATTTAATTTTAAATATATTGCTGAATGCCACCCTATAATAACATTTGATGTACGCAATACCATAAATAGCAAAAGTATATAGGGAGCAATAAGTTTGTGTTTGGTGTTAATGAAGATATTATCATCATCATCATCATCATTAGCCTATCTCAGTCCACTGATGGACATAGGCCTCCCCAAAAGGGGGTTTATGCCCCCTAATTTATGGTTTATTAATGAAGATATAAAAATAAATATTTAACAATTTCAAACATTAACAACTCACCTTTTGCCATTCCTCTTCTTTAGCACCAGTGAAGAAATCAGTTTTTCTGGCCAGAAAAGACCCTATTGTATTGAGCAGCTGTAAAAGATATATTTATATTATATTTAATAGACAGCATTCATTATATATGTAGTATTCAGGGGTGTTGCGGATATACGCATCCGCATTAACTTCAACAGCCGCATCCGCATCAACTTCGCGCGAAGTTTTTGCGGATGCGGATATGAAGAAAGTAGGCGGGGTGAGAATGGCACGTATCCGCTAACGAGCATACTTGTGATTGTAACAAGTTCCCACAGGTTTTGTCAGTTTTGTTTCACTTATCGATGTGACTCCATTGCCAATAAATTATAGTTTTTATTTAATGTGTCTACGTTAGTTGTTTAAGTGGTTAATGAATATGTCAATATTTAGTGAAAAAGTGAATAAAAATGTCGCCACCAACAAAAACAGTATCTGGATTTATTGTATACTAGGCAAAAGTGATCTGGAGAAGTACAAGTGTAAAATACGTAATAAACGGTAATCGCGAAAGGGACGTACAACGACCTCTTTGAAAAACCAACTGAAATCAATGCACCCAGACGAGTTTGGTTTCAATGTTGTACGTAGATATTTATCACCTTCACCAGCCCGTGTTTCCAGCTAACAACTATTTGATGAAGCTGGATTAATATATGATCCACTACGAAATAGGTTGGAGGCTGAGAAGGTTGCAATATTACTAACGTAACTTCACACTTCTGAAATACAAAATTTTGTTATGTTCGAGCCGGGAATCCAACCCGGGACCTCCCGATCAGCAGTCGCACTTGCAAACAACATGACCAATGAGGCAGTCAAATTGCAATATTACTGCTTATTTAATATAATTCACCCAATTTCAAATTTAAGTATTAATTAAAATCTTAATAAAACTATAGACTAAAAATGGTAATAAGTAAGAGTAAAAACTGATTTCATTTTGTTTTCAAAATATAATTAAATAACACATAGTTAAAATCAATCAATTTTCATGTTGAATGCATTTAAAATTGGAATATCTTAAACAAATCCTAAAATCCGCATCCGCGAATGTGAGCCTCTAAAAATCCACATTCACATCCGCAGATGTCAAAATTTTTACATCAGTAATATCCCTATTAGTATTAAATAGTTTGTATACAAGGCCTTTTTACATAGATATTTTATAAATTCACTGTGCAGTAATATCTTAGATAAAAAAAAAATATGCAACTGTAACAATTTAACATTCATATAATACCATACTAACAAACCAATAGTAAACTGAAATTACAAGATGTCTGAAGTCATCAATGTAAAGTATACCACATTAGGACTTATTCTAAGAGGTTAATACTCTAGTCTTTATATGTAGGAACTGAGATACAGCAAAGTAAGTTTCATAGCAAGAGCAACAATCGATCATGTCTGATGTATCAACAGAATGACCAGAGCTGTTGCAGGTAATCAATGGCTTCGATTCATACGAACAGTTCACAAAAACAAAATGTAATTTATATTGTAAAAAATATACAGCAAAGTATGCCATGTTTTTCGCCTTGCTGTATAAACAAAGTAGAATAGGAGCTCTCACTTGTTAATTACAAACGATTTCATGTAAGTTTGTGAATAAATAACAAGATCATAGTCGCGTGAAAACAGATCGAAGATGTATAATATTGTTATTTGTAAGAAATTAGCTACCTAGCCGAAGTTTCTAGTACACTACGACCACGTAATGAACTTGTTGTAATTAAACAAAGTAGATTTTTAACAGTCTCTTTTTAGGTACTAAGGTACCTTCCACTTCTCATGAAAATAAAAACAAAAGGGAACTCGTTGTTTCTATAGTTTTAAGTAATGAACAATTTTTACTTACATCTTTAACACCGCCCTCATGCTGTTGAGCCATTGCTAAAAGCATGGAATCAAACCGTTCAGGATCGTTTGCCATTTCTATTAAGTTAAGCCTCGTAAGTGTAATTAGTATTTAGAAATTGAGAAGAGCTTTATTAGGTGCTTCAATTCGCGTTATGATTAAATAAAAACAAAGAGTTCAGCCGCAAGACTTCAATGAGTAACTTGTACTAGTGAGGATATATTCTATAGTCGCTAATGAACTTACTGAGCAAGTCACGCTGATTCAAATAAAATCGATAGGAAGTTTCTAGACTTTTAGCGTATTTTAGGTAAATTCTTATTTCATTATTATGAATTATTGATGTAGGTTGATAAAAAATTCTAGTCCTGTTAAAATAACATTATAAACGGTCATAACAAAGACATTATATGAATAAAATAAATATCGATTAGTTTTTATAATAAAACAGAATCGGCTACATAATCGATACTCATAAATCGATACTCGTTATAATTTTTAAATTACGAAGTTAGGATCATGCAATTTTGATTGTTCAATTTTGTACCATAGATACGATTATTAAGTACCAAGGAAGCTGTCCTAAGACAATAATAATTAATTTTATTTATCGTATTTTTAGCCGATAAAAATTATTTTACTGTTGAAAACTAAATATGAATAAGATTTTTTATATTTGTTATTCAAGTTATTTTTCTCTTCTCTATATCCGATTGTATGCATTGCTGCATATTGCGAAAAAATGAATATATATAATCTATGGAATAGAAAAGTGAAAGAAGATCGTGTCATTGGAGGTCATGCACTTTATTTTTATTTGTAAAAACCAATCGTTTCTTAAATCTTATTAGAAAATATTGTCGATATTGCATAAAATATTCTAATGTTAATTAATTTAGTGATGTGCGTATCTGCTGTGCGTGTGAGTGTTTTTAATTTTGTTTGAGATAAACTTTCAAGCATCGTAGTGTCATAGCTTAGAATTAGCAAATGTGATGTTATTTTCCAGATATACCAAGGGGAAACATAGTAATGGCAGATCAGTTTTGCTTGCGTTGGAATAACTTCCAAACAAATATAGTAAGTGCATTAGATTCGTTGAAGTGTTCCGAAGATTTAGTTGACGTTACACTGACTTGCGAAGGGAGAAATATCAAGGCTCATAAGGTGATATTGTCAGCGTGCAGTCCGTACTTTAGGAATGTTTTCAAGGTGAATGACTTAGGACATTAATAACCTTCATATTTGTGCTAATAATTCTAGTACATTTAGTTGCAAGGTTTGGTTTAAGTACTTAATGGTAACTGTGTAACTTTTTAGGAGAATCCATGCCAGCATCCAGTAATAATTCTAAAAGATGTTTCGGCAGATGACATTGTAAGCTTACTCTCCTATATGTACCAGGGTGAAGTATTCATTGAAGAGAGTAAACTATCGTCATTCCTACATACTGCAGCCCTTCTGCAAGTGAAGGGCTTAACTGGCGTAACACAACAGGTAAATAAAAGATATATATAGGAAAGGGAGAGTGAATTCAAAATATTTCTTTATAAATATCCTTTGGCATACAGTTTTTGTTTTGAATGGTATGTTAATAGACTTTTTTACTACCTCTGATCATGTAAGACAAGAAAAAAAATATGTTAACTTGTACTGCTGTTACTACTTATTTGTTTCTAACACATATTTTCCAAACATGCACATAAGTGTCTTTGAGGGGCATATCATTTACTATTTGAAAAAAAACATCTTGTAAAAACTTACACAGCTTAAATCTCTGTAAATTTTTTTGTTGTGTTTAGTTCTTTTTAAACATGACTAGTTCAACAGATTCTGGTCTGAATCCTCTCTTTCTGAATGTAATAGTGTAAAAATTAGTGATGAGACATACTCATAGTTATCAATTCCATGGTTTTATTTAATGTTGGCTTGCTATATTGTATTGTTAAGTGTACATATTTTTGAGGTTTTATATTGTTTAACTAGCTGTACCCGGCGCAAGTTGCTACGCCAACATACAAATACATATATATACTAATTTTCATAATAATCAGTACAGTAGTTTTTAAGTTCATACAAACATTCATTTTTATATATATTGATTTTATTCACGCACCAAAAATATATTTTTCGAACTTATTTTAATTATACGAATTCGAATAGATATCTATTAATCAGTATTAAACTTGATACATGGAAGCGCCATCTGGTGGTAACTTCCATTAAT
>DWDT01001973.1:0-14612 GCA_018245595.1 Microceris scylla | reverse complement strand
CATAGTGGGACGTAAACGTAACCGGTGAAACGTGAGAGTGTGCTGCATTCCTCTGCCTACCCCTTCGGGGATTACAGGCGTGAAGTTACGTTATAAGTTCTGAAGTGTAAATATTTTATTAATAATAATAATTGTATGACAGATGCTGTCATTGCGTCTTCCGTGATTTTGTTAGCAACGTATGTAGAAAATCGCTTGTGTAAAAAACGTTCCTCAATTCGATCAGGTCTTTACCATTAGCGCTATTCCGCTGAGCTGGAGCGTTCGGCGTGACGCCATCAATCACCCCCTGCGTACCACCCGCCGTAATTAAGTCCTTAATTATCCCTCACGTTGTACACCCGATGTTTATACACCGCTACCGCTGCCGGCTCCGGCTGGAGGCCGAATTAATAAATCGCTTATGGTCGTACATGTTGAAAGTAACGAGGCGTACGCGAAGTTCCTAAACGGCCGAATTCAGACGAAACCGACAGACCGCTTTGTGGGATAGCTTTTAAGATGCAAATGTTTGTAATAATTTTTCGTGAACATTTCAATAATAACTTATTTAAGTACCTATTGAAAAAAATACGCGCGTTGATGATTGGAAAGTTTTATTAGATATTTTTCTCTAGCAAGATTAGTTTTAGGCATAAATACAACGTGTACCGCGCCAAAACATTGCGATTACTCGACAAAATGGGTTTCTATTATATGAGCTGTTTGCAATTACAAGAACAAACGACTTATTGTAGGCACCACGAAATGTTGGTACCGTAACAATGTCAAAAGTAACTTCAAAATCCACATGTGACATGAATAAAGTGAAATGCGAACAGCGACATTGGAATAAATAAGAAAAGTTGTACCGACAAACATTTGACGCACAGCGCCATCTAGATGTAGGGGGAACAAACACACTGATGAATCGTAATTACAAGACGGACGCCACGCGATCCGCTCGTTTGGGGTGACCAGCAGTTATGAAACGATGGGGAATTTTACTGTAGATAACATTTATTGCTATTGAAACCACTTGTGAAAACTTTATTTTTAAGTAAAACAAAGTAATGAAAGTATAGTTTTTTTTTACAAACAATGCAATTTGGCAGCTCTTTAACTTAAGTTCCCGCTTATGTTTTGAACAATGCAGCTGTAAGCAATATATATATTCTTTTTTCAACCCATTACAATTCCGCTGCTGGATTACGGAATACGGAATATATTTTTAGGAACAACAAATTATGACGATGACTGTCCCTCATAATTCCGGTTATTATTTTTCATAATTGGAACAAAAATGATATTTGGTTTGCAGATACATCACGTTTAGATTATCAAATGTCAACAATATAACACAGTCCAATGTTTAAAATTTGATGTAGGAAAGTCCTGATTAAAGCGAAAATTTGAACGACACGGGGACCCTAGCACCCCGGTAAACGCGGAATTGCGGGTAGACGGAAACAATACGCGACAAAACCAAATACAAGTGCAATTATAAAAGTTCGCGTCAACGAAGTGTACATAACAAATAAGTACTGCTATTCACCTCGCGCGTCGCTGACGGATGGCTGAGACGAGGTTCCATTATATGTAGAATTTAATTCAAAAGCAATCCGAAGAGAAATGTGGAAATAGATGTATTATTATTATTTAGGTAGCGTTGAAACATCCTTCAGGTCAGGCTCATCTCATCATCATCTTCAGTCTATCTTAGTCCACTGCTGGGCATAGGCCTCCCCCAAAAGGGGGGTTTATGCCCATAATCTCCACGCTGGGCATGCGGGTTGGAGATAGCAGGGCACAGTTTTTCGCAACGCCGGCGCTGCTGCCCGTCGGTAACTTACAAATGGATGAACTGTTTTCTGTTTCTTATTAATATCTAGTAGAACTAAAAGACACATTTAACACCACATATCGTATTATATTATCCTTTTAAGAAAATATTTCAATGCAACTGGAAATTAAAATTATTTGAAACTAATTTAACGTAGTTTTTTTGTCATCGTCAAAAGTAAAAAAAAACGTTATTTCATCGCCCGCCTTTTTCGCTCTGTCCAGTAATATGCCAATCCAACATTGTGCTGTCGATCCCTCAACTTTAATAAAAATCTCGTAAACGATAAAAATTTCATCTCTTTGGTGACCAAATAAAGCTTCGTGTAATGTTCCAAGTCCAATATTGAAGTTCTTCTATTAAATTCTCTATTTACCACGAACACAGGGTGCGAGCGCATAGAAATTGTGGTCTTAACGAAAAGTGTCGGCAATTCACAAGTCTTGAAATAACGCTCGACGTTTTCTACTTATATGAACATGGAGTTTTTGTATTTTCTTCCTACACTTATATTTTGATACCAAAATATATCTGTACGAAGATATTTTCATTTATCCAGTATTAAAAAATATTCGTCAAATGCGTAGGGTGACAATCTTCTTTAATTTTATCGGTACTATCCCAAATCCAAATGATGGCACTTTTCGACAATAAACTGATGATCCATAAATGACAAAAGAATACAAGGATGAAATCACAATGAATATAACTCTAAATCTAATGTAACTTAAAACTGCCTGGCATTAAAATAGGCTCTTCCAAAAAATGTATAGTAAACTTAAATACTCGCGAACGGTGCTTAAAAAAGTTATTGAAAGAAAAATAGTGTTCAATACAAAAGATGCTGAGTTAATACAATTTGTAATACGTATTTCCAAAACATGTTGCGACCGCACGTCAGTGGGTCCTGACCGCAAACTAGCGCGGCGCCTTCAAGCCGCAATATGTTCTTGACATCTAATTTTCCAACTCTAACAGTTATTTTTTAATTTTAAAAATCCATGCTTATGTCATTCCAAGCATATAAAAAAGAAAATATTAGGACTACATACATATGTATTTTTAAAGTTTTATAGCTGGCTTGATATTAGACCTTTATCATAAACACAGACATGCTTCAAAGGATTAAAGTTGAATCTGTAATGCTCTTTCTAATTTCGTTCATATACGGTGTATAAGTAGCAAATATGCAAAAGTAGGTATATTTATTTACTTAAAAACGAATGATTTAATTGTTATGAGGTATAAATATAGAATATTTGTATATGCTATTTTAGGATAATCTCATCAAAGTCATATCTTATAGATAATCTATATGCCTGCTTAATAGCAATTATGACTACATTACAATGCCTCGACACTTGTCACTATCGCACTCCAGAAGTTATACTTTTAATTCTCCCGTCCGAATTCCCTATTCCCTACAACAACACTGAATAGTTCCCATTCAAAGTTTCCTCGACGAAATCTCGAACGCAGTCAGCAATCCAGGGAGGAAAATTACACTAATCAACATTTACGACTCAATATCGTTGAAAGAGCCTGAAAAATATACGGAGCATTCATTACCAACAGCGGGGTGTAATTTGTACCGACAACTAGCTGCCGACTTCCGACTGCCGGCTGGTGAATAGAGCGAAATTAGAATGTTCTAGAGTCGCGTGCAGATCACGGCCTTTGCACTGGCAACACTGAACGAGCGTACGAACTGAATTAACTAACGAGATAAGGTTAAAAGGATTACAAATTTTCAATGTACAATCAGACTTTACTTATCCTTTCATACAACGGAAAATTTCAGTAGCAGGGAAATCCTTGGAAAGTGTGGATTTATCAACGACGCTTTTATGGCTGTCATGTTTGATATACGTGAACCAAACGATAAAGACTATCAAAAAGTCTTTGTAAAATAGATATACCTCTATCTATCGCATAAATTAAACCAGGGCTCCATCACACTACAACCTTAAGTCAGGCTTGCAAAACGCATGCATCACACTTCATGTGAACAACAAGCATTTTATTTAACCCTTACAAGCGTATTTAACCCTTAAAGGCGGACTTGATGATTGATCTTCATTACCTACTTAGCATTATCAGTAATTATATAAGATTTATGGAAATACGATTCCATCGTGTTTTTTTTTAAATCTCTTCAACATTTACGTCTACTTTTTCGATCACTTCATCAGATATATTTTTGTATCCACTTCAAATTTTTTATATAAAAGCAACAGATCAACGCTCGATATTAGGACATGGAAGACATTCCTTTAAAACATATCATTAATTATTAACTGCTACACCAGATTAACTGCGATACATCATCAGTGTATATAATTCTACAAATTGTATATATGTCCAAAAGTTATATTCAAGTCAGATATGAAAACCCGGCGTGCGTATGTTAAGAGTCTGTAAGAATAGAGATATTTGGGCACTTGATAGTCCCTGCCTGTCCCGTGAAGGCTCTGGCGTGACCATACAATAAAAATAACCACCAGTTTCATTTTCATATCAAAACGAAAAGCAAATACGCAGACAACCCACCTAATGGTAGATAGTCACCATCAGCTATAGAAATCTGCAACATCACAAGTCACCAATACGTTGTCTGCATATTGACAAGCACAGAATGCGCATGAATTCAAAAACAACTTGAACGCACAACAGCAAAGACCGCACGTTCATCAATAATCTGTTATCTTTACTCTAGCTACGACTCTCATGCCCGCGAGACATTTGATTTATAACCGCGCGGGCACACCGCGACTCGACACATTTCACTTACCATCAATCGCGACGGCAAAACAGCTGGAAATCCCTCCCAATGCTGTACCCGGTGCGGCGTTCCCGAACGCTCGTCGTTTATCTTAAGGCGTTCGAAATTTGCCCCGACCAATATATATTTTTTTTTAACCCATTACAATTCCACTGCTGGATTATGGATCTCCTCTCATATTGAGAGGGTTAAGGCCATAGCCTGTCACGCTGGCAAACTGCGGGGTTTGGTATATTTTCGAGAAAAATTAAACTACGATTATGGATTAAAGCATCAGGCTCACCCTCTGTTGCAAGCGACGTATATAATGACAGGTCAAACGTGAGAGTACTGCAGTTCTCTGCTCATGCCCTCGGGTAAATTGAGGCGTGATGTTATTTGTGACTTACAACAGTTATCGAGAAATCAACCTGTTGCAGTTAGGATTGTTTCCAAAAAGTTTTCCATCGATATTAAAATACAATTTTAATTCCAACTCATAACTTTAAATATATCTTATTATTATGTATGTACTGCTCTAAAATTCTCGGAAACTGGAACTCAGTGCTCTCTGATATGCATTTTTACTCTTTGCCTACGCTACATGAGACGTGGCGTGATAATATATAGAAAAATTTATATTATCAAATTTTGCGTGTTAATTTACATATATTAAAAAAAATTAAATAATAATCGACCCATTATGATTCCACTGTTGGTCTCCTCTCATATTGAAAGACGTGATAATATAATAATTATTATTCGCATATAGTTAGTTAATTAACATTCGACATTTTGGCGGGTTAAATGTATATTACAATTAGGCAATAAACGTTTGGAAACGCGAAGTTGTTACAAATCAATTCCGAATTAACACTTATCGCGCCTCCGAAGACGCAACGCACCATCAATCATCGCGTCAGCCGCAGCTAGTACGCATCGGACGCCGTTAATCATTAATCTCTAGCACTTCGCACAGTTGACAACTTCCCAACTGTCTCGTCATGAATCATGGACTTGCCGTAAATTTTGATAATAATAATAATAACGTCTTGGAACAACTTTACATATGCCCGTCCGGTCCCTAAGCTGCAATGTTAACCGGAGACATGGAATACTATTTGAATACATATATAAAAATGTATACTTATATGTATAATTGTACATCAATTTTTTGTTAAAATTCAAATTATATTTTTTTATATGTAGAAAAAAATTTAGTTAACTGAACTGACGGGATACCTAAGAAAATATGTTTCCGATTCCTTTGTCTTTATAACAGTAAACTTAGTGAAATTACAGGCTATTTAATAAAAGGTGTATTGACACACATTAATGCATATAGGTTTATAAGTGAAAGTAGATAGGTACAAACCAGTGTTATACCATCAAACTGCACTAGAAATAAACAAATCAGATTGAAAAGTTAACATTCAATGTTCTTTTTAAAATGTAACCTGCTTTTTCTAACATTTATTTATTCATTGAAATATTTTGTTCACAAACACTATTTATTATTTATCTAAATACAATGACAAGCAATGATCACAAAATTACTAAACACAACAGCACGACTGTACGATATATTCTCGAAGGGCTGAGCAGAGTAGACTAATACTCCCGCATTTCACAGCTATATTAATATGGAACGGAATAAGATGTAAGCCGAGTATATAGTGGTTAAACTATATATTAAAACTCTGTCGCAACACAAACAGCGAACTCTGAACTAACCACATCATTACAGCTTCAAGTTCTGGCGTCAGCACCGTTCTGCCAGCTTGACGTGAAGTCAATACATAAGTAACGCTAAAGCTCACGCGATGGTAATTGCATGTCTGAAAGCTCATCAGAAATGTTACGTGGTGGAGGTATTTCTTGTAATCTTTTAGTGGATTTACCCATTAAAAATTTACTGCCAGATACTTGTCTCTTTCTCACTTCTCTCTAAAATTGAAGTAAGCACCATGCTTACTTGACCGTGCTCCCGTAACTAACCGTGCATTTCTACATTATACGCTATTCGGGAGCCTTTCTCCCGTGCTTCCCAATTGATATCTAAAGGTATTATCTAAAAGTACTTCCTTATGTACTGTAACGAATATTGTCCTTATATGATATGATAACATTCTCAAATTATGATGTAACAATGAAAATATGACAAAGTAATGGCGTTAATGAAGGTCTATTATATGGTTTAATGTTGGCCGATAAAAGGCCAGGAGATAATATCAGTAAGAATTAGATGTCGAAAGTAATTCCGTGCCAAAGCCTGTTGGTGATGGATGAACCAAGATTAATGGTATCTGTGAATATTCCAACCAACAAATACCATTACAGGCAACTTGCACGCCGCACGCTGAATTAATTACTGGCCTCAGAAGTTAATTGATCGATTCGAGGCAATCCTGAGTCCTCACCGCTGACAGAATTTTTAGAATTTTATGCTTTCTTTGCACGATAACGTAACGTCACGCCCGTATTTCCTTGAAGAGTTGGTCGAAGCGTGTAATACACTCCTACGATTTATCTGTGGTATTATGTTCCACCACGGAGTAAAAGTGAGTCTGTTGCCACCATATACTGGGCACAATTCCAGATTCCGTGCTACTACTGGGAATTTTATGCTAGAAAACCCAATAAGATCTTGTCCGAACTTAGAATCGAAAACAATACTCCTTACAGTTTACACAATAAAAGGTGGAGTACTGCGCCTAAAATTAAGACAGTTTGCTTAGACAATATTTATTTATGACATTTCTTTAAATAATTGAACTTAACGTTTCCTTAACTCGTCTTTTTCCAAAATAATGTATCTATTACTGATATTTTCAATTCAAACTGATGTAAAGTAACAAATGACATTATAATGATTGATCCAGAGATTATATTTGCGATCGAGAAATAACATGGCATTTATAATGTACCTAGCGCAAACAAAGTCGGAAGTTACTGGTAGTAGACTGACGCGAACTGAGTTTGAGGCGAAATTCTGTTGTTGATCGACGCAAGAAGATTAATGATTTCCGAAATATCCTAAGCTCCAGATAACCCAAACCACGAGTGGATTAATCACGCTGAGGTAATTAATCGTCGAGGCTCAATGTATGCTAACCGCGCTCTCGCAGATTACCGTTATGGTGTGCTCATCAATGGATTAATTCACTGCGAGTACATTATCTGCTTCTCGGAATATCGACACTGTGTTGTGTGCGAACAGTTTATTGTATGAACTCCTAGTTGCAGTATATAATGTAACATTACGCCTGTATTTCCCTGAATGTAGAGAGGTAAAAGGTGTAGTACGCTACCACGTGTCAATGGTTTTTTTATTCGTTCCATTACGAAATATGGACTGAGCATATTGGTCACCGGGCTCGTTTACATGATGTTGCTCATCAATGGACTAATTGATCGTGAGTTCTTATACTAACTGATGCTCATTGGAAAATCGGAACTGAGTAATATGTATGTCAAATAAGTGTCTGTTGGATTAATTCGTTGTAGTAATTTTGCGTAGTGCGCAAATGTAAATGCTGTCTAAGATATTCATATGAATTAATGGATTATTGTCGCTTCTTTGATGATGTCTATGAAGTAACCTATAAACTAACAGTCTAAATATGAGTAGGTACCCATTGCATTCAGACCTTTTTCGGTATGTAATTGAATTTCTTACATTTATGCTGTTTACTGCTCCAATCAGAGGCGTCCGCTAAATCGGGAGACGCGAGAAAAGCGAGCCCATGGCTTCCACGAAAAACCTCCAAGAAAAGTAATTGAGACCAAGAATAATAGATTTCAAACACAACTCTGATTTCAATTAACTACGGCGAGAACAATCTCTATTCTTGTCGATGACACGCAAAAAACCCTCAGAACTCGTTTCGATCAAGAAAAATCATAGCTGGAACAATGGAACTCACTGCGAGAGCTAAGAGCTAAGGAAAGTTCTTGAAATGTGAATTTATTGGCTTAATATTGCCGATAACGCCGGCAAAATTAATAAATTTAAGCGTCGTTGCAGAGGCACGGAGCACGCCGCCGCCGCTCTGGGCGTAGCGTACAACCATTTAGCAGCGATACAGTAATGTTGTTACATATAAATGAAATGTAGCATTTAGGCTGCAACTCTGACTTCGTATAACTAATCTTGGGCTCTTTTTTCGCGTTTCCCCGATACTTGCGCTTATTAATAGCGGTAGTTTCGTGTTTGACTGCAATCTCGCCTTCCTAGAAAAGTGCTTACGCGCTCTTATGATAAATAGTTATATTATTTTACGAATCTCAGTCTTAATCTCGCCACACGTTGCCAATTTTATACAAGTACATAAACCTTTATTTGTAACAAGTGTTATCTGCTTATAGCAACTGGTGTTAACAGCTTTATATACACGCGTAAGTTTGAAAATGTAGGTATATGATATATTAGTAGCGGTCAAAGCCATTTGCGACAAGTCTTTATAATTATGTCGTTTGCGAAATGAATTCGTGCTATTAACGTCAACCAAAGTCGTACATAGCACTGATTACATAGGTTTTTACGTAGTATTAGGTAACTAATATCAAACTTCAGTATAATTTGTAATCTTTATCTATTTGCTTATAAATTTAGTTTTGTTTACTAGATATGAAACCAAAATCTCAAAATATAAAATATCTTTCTTAGGAAATTCTCAAATTACAGTGTGTATGTTGTTGAACCACTGCTGCTATCATGTTTTCTTTGCTCGAACTCACCGCATAACTTATAAGTTGCCTCCACTTGACAACTCAAGTTTTTCCTTCAAAGCCGTGCGCTCAAAGTCTGCTTATAATCCCCGCGGAGGAAGATTATCGGTTTTTAATTACCGCTGCAACTTTATCTTAAGTGTTGCTGCACTTACGGAATGTTGCTCAGGAACTTTGGCAACGGTTAATAATACCTTTGCAATATTGTTTTTCTGCTCTCGAGAAGCTTTCTGACGATAGAAAGTTGAGTGGTTGTTTCTTGTCGACAAAATATATCTTTAATCAACAATCTTGCGGTTTTCCTTGAAAACTCTGAAAAAAATGTAAACAAGTTGCCAGATTTTCTATAGGATATTTATTGAATAATGGTTTCGTTCCATATAATTTATTGATCAATCGATATTCTTTTTGCTTTTAGGTGCAAGAGCTTTCAAAACACAAAGCGAGGAGAAATCTGTCGCATTCCTGGATGTACAGTAGCGCCATCTGTTAGCTCACAGCCAACACCCATAAGGATGCCTCACGTGCAACCTGAGACATTTCGACTCTTCATTCAGTACGTCTACACAGGAAAGGTGTTGTAAACAAGAATATATAAGTAGAATTTAATTACGTTTTAATACAAGAAATTACTTTAAGTATTTTATGATGTATCAGTGGCATCTTGCGGAGATATTTGGTACTAAGATATTTGACGTATTACATTATAGTACGTGCAGTGCCATCTAAAGAATTAAATATAAAAATATTTTGTTTAAAAAATATTTTGATTTGTATTTAACTGCCATACTGATGTTTTTAGTATCATAATTTCATTAAATAACTTTTATTATGTTAATCTTTCTACAATAATCTATTTGTATTGCATTTAATACAGAAATGAACAAATGCTAAAATGAATCTAAATTTTACTTTATCAGTTACTGCTTCAAGATTCCGGAGTGTTCGAAATGATGATGCTAGCAGCTGACCTCGGGGTAGAAGATTTGCGGGCTGCTTGCGAAGATCACGTTACTTCTACTTTAAGTGTGGAAAGCGCTTGCACTTTATTAGCAGCAGCAATGGAAATACAAGATAGACCAGGTAAAATTGAGTTTTGATTTAATTAGTGCTTATTTTCATCGATATCCTACGCAGGCGATGGTGGTGTAATGGTCAGCATAGTTGCCTTCCAAGCAGTTGATCCGGGTTCGATTCCCGGCCATCGCACACCTTTTGTTAATTCTATATTCATGTTTTTTAAGTCTATACTTTATATAATTTTTTAAACAAAGTTTTTAGACTAAAAATATACATAGAGTCGTCATTAATCACTCAAATGTACCACAATTTTCTTTTTGATGACATAATTTAATTTATTTTCTAACAGTAATTTAATCTTTTCTATTAGGTAGTTAAATATTATATAGTAAAAGAGTTGTATTTTTATTTGTAAGCAGTATTTAAAAATAAATACTTGAACTTCGAAGAATGTATCCAGCCACATTTTTTAGCAGTCAATGAATTAAATTTAATAACAGCCAGCAAACAAGCTCCTTTGTTGGTTGCTTTTATATTTGCATATATTGAGTTTCTGGTATACACTTTTTTAATTTAGTAATAATAGTAGAAAAATAGTGTTTCGTATTACATTTAATAATTCATAGTAATGTCATAATAATGTTTTGTTATAAACAAAGATGTAATAAGAATTTATGGCAACATTTACGTCCACCATTTTGGTTATCTGTGAAATTCGGCTTCCATTTTTGACGGATAAAACAGACGCAACCTAACGAAGCGAACCGGCTTTCGCGGCAACGGCATTTTGTTTTAATAATTTTGTGAATTGTCCGTACAAGAATATAAAATGGCTTACAAAGGCCCACCAAAAGTACAAAAGGTGATGGTGCAACCCATCAACCTCATATTTAGATATTTACAAAACAGGAGTCGAGTTCAAATTTGGCTTTACGAGAACGTGAATCTAAGAATTGAGGGACACATTGTTGGCTTCGATGAGTACATGAACATAGTTTTGGATGACGCCGAGGAAGTTCATATGAAGACAAAGAATCGGAAACAAATTGGGCGTATTATGATGAAAGGGGATAATATTACGCTTATACAAAACGTCAATCCAAATGCATCAGTGTAAATATAGGTTATAAAATTAAGTGAACATTCCTAGCAAATAAGTGACGGTGTATTCTTCTATACGTCGTGACAGTGATTCTCATAATTACGAAACTTTTGTAATGGGGGTTCATTTTGTCATTAAAATTTTAAGTTATCTAAACTGTCTTTCATTGATGACCTAATACAATCAAATATCTGTCGTGATCGTGTATACTACTCGTAACAAGGAAATTAATATTGTAAATTGTATTTAAACTAACACTTACTTTTGTGTTAAAGGACTTGCTACCAAATTGTAACTAAAATGATCACTAGAAAACTTAATAAACAAGCAATTTTGAGCTTCAAACAACCAACATAATACATACAAACAAATAACATGGACACTGGAGATACTGCAGTATGTTCATAAGAATTAATTAAAAAATACACTTAATTAGCGTAGTTAAAATCTTGAAACCCTTGAACCAAAAGTATTTGCTCATAATAATGTACACAAAGCAGTAATGATGTCTAATACAAAACAAAATGTGCAATCATTTGTTGAAAAAAATTGAATATGTCAATATGTATCCAATTCATTGCAACATATTATTATCATTCCATTGTTGGAAATAGGTTTCTACTCACAACAATTAGGGCCTTAATACTAATATACCTGCATAAAATATCTAAAGTTATGCATTAAAATGCACAGTAGTAGAAATGCTAGGTATATATTTTAAATGCTATTTGTTGGAATTGATATTTGTCTGAAAAGTTAGTGTGAGAATGTACTGCCTTAAAATAGTATGCTCATTGTTTGAATAGCTAATTGTTTCACAACATCAAAGAAATATTACTTGATAGTATATAGAAAATGTAAATAAATGTTTGTCTGTTTGTCTAGTCATTATAGGTCTTGGGTCATTAATTTGGGTATAATGGATTCATTATGTACTCCGAAAATGTAATCTGGTTGTAAATATATCCATAAACTGTGTTTTTTTTATTTGTGATTTATCTACTGTCTTGTAATATAAGTTAGAAGTGCAATTAAACTCTTTGAAGCCTGTGGCAACTTCAAAGATTAGGTCTCTGCTTGAGTGTAAAGATGCTCAACCAATCCTATAGATTTTTTTAAATAAACCACCACAAGGAGCTCCTACAATTGCTATCATAACTAAATGTTTTCTGATAACTATTAATAAAAAGATCATATTGGACTGAATTCAGTTTTTGTGTTGTTAACATAGGATCCTCCTATGTTCACAGGTCTGGGGCTCCTCAGTTGGCCTCGGCGTATAGCATTTTGCTCATGCTCATCATGTCACCCTATTGTTATACATCTAGTACAAGTTCTGTTTACTTTAAGATCAGATGGTCAATGTATAGTCCAAGCTCTTTAATAAAATAAATACCTAATAATAATAATCAACCCATTATAACTCCACTGTATGAATATGGGTCTCTTCTCATACAGAGAAGGTTAAGGTCTTAGTCTGCCACACTGGCTAAGTGCGCGCGGCCAGAAAATATTTCTTTTTTTTTCAAGCTTTTTACTTCAATCTATATATAAAAATTTATAAAACTGGAATGTCTGTTATTAATATTAAAATAATGGCTTTCTCCTAAATGCATATGTATGTACATACACAATACATATACCAAAATAACATTTTTTACAATTTTTGTGCCTGTTTGTTGCGGCTAATCTCTGGAATGGCAGGACTGATTTTAACGGGACTTTCTCTGACTGATAGCTGATGTAATAAAGAATAACTTAGGCTACTTAAATGTTAGAAAAAGTTTTGACTCCTAAGTCAAAGTCACAGGCACAGCTAGGTATTTACTATATTTAACTGTCTTATTAAATAAACCACAGGATCCTTTTTCCTTCGGTGTAACAATAAGTGGTGATGAAGTTATATGCTAGAATTTAATTTTCAAACCACCATGGAACCCCTAAATCCCACCATTATGCTCAATTTTATAATTAAATCAGAAATCTGTCTATAAAAGAATTATAAACTTTATATGTTTATGTACATGTACATATAAGAATAATAACCACAAATAAATATACATTTGGGAATAATTTTTGATATATGTTTTTTTTTAATATGATGCACTGCAAAAGCTAATAATTTTACTTTAAATTTTCTTTTTCGAGATTTCCCATTTACTTCTAGTGCTTGATTTGGAATAATAAACCGAATCAATACTATAGCCAGACAGATGTAATATGCATTTCTTAATTATCTCATTACCAATAATTATATTTGACTGCCTCTGCTATTTATAAGCCTGCCGGATTAAGAATCTAACACAGGCATATATACGTCTTTTAGTATATTTAAATATAATATTTATAAATTACAAATTATTACAGGTGGAAAAAGCGCATCATCATTCATGGAGCGGTGTATAACCTTCATAGGAGACTATGCTGTGGACTGCGTCAAGACCAATGCTTTTCTGAACTTGCCTAAAGAAGCTCTTATCAAGCTAATTTCTTCCGATTTTGTTAGTATGCTTTTAAAAATTGTACATGTATGTTTTAAATAGTTGAACCCTTAGTAATCACAGACGTCTAATTTCCCAAAATAAATGCTAAATTGCTTTTAATAAGCGGTAACACTCCATACTAATAATATATCAAACATTATGTAACATTTCTTTAACGTCAATAACAATTTGAAAGTGTCACCTATCGATAAGTAGAAGCATTATACTTATTGTTAGTGTATTATGTCACAGAATGAAAACTAAATATTTCACTACAAAAATATTTAGAATACTTTGTCGTTTCTTAGTTGTGTTTAGAGGAGGAGGAAGTGTGGCGCTGCGCGCTGGCGTGGGCCAAACAACGGGCCGGCGTGACGCAGCCCACCGCGCACTGGACGGAGGAGGAACGCGCTCGCGTCTGTCACCACCTGGCGCCCCTTATGCAGCACGTACGCCTGCTGCTCATTGGTAGGCCTTATTCATCCTGTACACTTTTTTCCAATTATAGTCTTGTTATTTTCATATATTTATAGTATGATTAAATCATCACGGCAAGTCCCTTATGGGATAAACAGAGATCATCATATGTCAAACAGAACAGATCTGACATACTTCTTATACATTCATCATATGGTTATCAATTTAATCGGTATGTTACGAGTGACAGACATTACTCGGTATAGTATTAAAAGA